>JANDJZ010000687.1:0-23714 GCA_027943245.1 Acanthamoeba sp. SK_2022b | reverse complement strand
CTCGCGGGGGACGTAGTCGCCGCTGCATCCGCTGAGGAAGTCAAAGTCGCATCCCTCGTCGGCCTGCAGCACGCGCTTGGTGTAGAGGCTCGTGTAGCCGCGCGAGCGGTCGTCGGGGTTGGCGGGGGGCGTCCACTTGGCCCTTCTCGCCGCCAGCTCCTGTGTGGTCGCCACGCAGTCATGGAATGAGGTTGCCGCGCGCTTGCGTTCACCGCCAACCCCCCCCCCCATTTCCTCATTGGGCGATGGACACGTGCCTCGTCGGAGACGTGGAGGTGGAGGCGGCGCTGCTCGACGTCGAGTTCGATGATATCCCCGTCCTGGACCAGCGCGAGAGGTCCGCCCACGGCCGCCTCGGGCGCCGTGTGGAGGACGACCGTGCCGTAGGCCGTCCCGCTCATGCGCGCATCGGATATTCGCACCATGTCCGTAATCCCTATATTTATTTTATTTAATATTTTAATATTTTAATATTTTAATAATTATTTAATATTTTATTTTATTTTATAAATAATACACAAGCATGAAAACACCACGACCAATCATCTGCTGTACACGACACGCAGGCGCACGCGCAATAGTGGCAGGGAGGGGGGGGGGGTTACCCTGGGCGAGGAGCTTCTTGGGGAGGGGCATGTTGCCCACCTCGGCCATGCCGGGGTAGCCCTGCGGCCCGCAGTTCTGGAGCACCATCACCGAGTCCCGCCGGAAGGGCAGCTCCGGGTCGTCAGTCCTCCGCCTCAGGTCCTCGATCGAGCTGAACACCACCGCGGGGCCTGCTTCGTGTCAGCACGTGCCGGCGCGCGCGCGTGTGTGTGTGTGCGGGCGCGCGCGCGTGTGTGAAGAAGAGCGCGCGGTGCCTTTGTGCTTCATGAGGTGGGGCGAGGCGGCGGAGGGCTTGAGGACGGCGCCGCCGGGGGCGAGGTTGCCCCGCAGGACGGTGATGCCGCCGTGCGGCTTGAAGGGCCTGTCGATGGGGGTGATGACCTCCCGGTTCCAGCACTTGGCCTCCTTCACGTTCTCGCCGATGGTGCGCCCGTTCACCGTCATGGCGTCCTTGTGGATCAATCCTGCCACGGCCACAACGCGCGCGTGAGTTTGCGTGTGATGCACAACACACATGAACAATATCTCTGCAAGTAAGTGTGTGTGTGTGTGTGTGTAGTGTGTGTGTGTGTGTGTGTGTAGTGTGTGTGTGTGTGTGTGTGTGTGTAGTGTGTGTGTGTGTGTGTGTGTGTGTGTGTGTGACCTTCGGCCCTGTAGGCGAGCTCGTGGATGACGGCGGGCAGGCCGCCGGCGTAGTAGAAGTCCTCCATGAGGTATTCGCCCGAGGGGCGCAGGTTGACCAGGCAGGGGACATCGCGCCCCAGCCTGTCCCAGTCATCCAGCGCCACCACCGCGCTGCCCCCCTCCCTGTCCCCCAAGAGACAACCGCACAGAGAGAGTCAGAGAGCTCTTTCTACATATAGACACATATACATATACATATGCATATACATGTACATGTACATATACATATACATATACATATACATATACATATACATATACATATACATATACATATACATATACATATACATATACATATTTACATTTTTTTTTTACATATACGTATACATACACACGGGTGCCGTACCGTTGGCGCACGCGGCGAGAGATGGCCAAGAGGTGCAGCACGGCGTTGGTGGAACCTCCAATGGCGCCGTTGACGCGGATGGCGTTTTCGAAGGCCTTCTTCGTGAGGATATCGGATGGGCGCAGGTTCTCCTTGACCATCTCCACGATCCGACGGCCTGCGCTCCCCCCCCCCCCAAACCCCAGTCAGCCCGAGTCAACGCCAGCCGCGCGCGCGCGCTGCCCGAGAAAGGGGGGGGGGTAGAGGGGCAGGGCGGCCGACCGGTCAGGTGGGCGAGGGTGTAGCGGCGGGAGTCCACGGCGGGGATGGCTGCCGCCGACGGCAGGGTCATGCCGAGGGCCTCCACCATGCTCGCCATCGTCGACGCGGTGCCCATCGTCATGCAGTGGCCCGCGCTGCGCGACATGCACGATTCTTGCCGACAGGGTTGGGGGGGGGCTCGTGTGAGATGGGCCAATCGGGCGCGCGCGCGCGGAGGGCGAGTACCGGCGTCCATGAAGTCCTGGAGGGAGAGCTCGCCGGCCCGCACCATGGCGTCGAACTTCCACACGTGGGTCCCCGACCCGATCTGTTGGTCCCTCCACCGGCCGTTGAGCATCGGTCCTCCTGCACGCCGCGTGTGCCCCGTTGGCCACAACAACAACAACAACAACAACAACAACAACAACAACAACAACAACAACAACAACACAACCAGAGAGGAGAGGGGGGGGGAGATACACACAGCACGCACGGACACGCGCACACAAGATTACCGGGCAGCACAATGCTGGGCACGTCGACGCTGGCGGCGCCCATGAGGAGCGCCGGAGTGGTCTTGTCGCAGCCCGTCAGTAGCACCACGCCGTCGATCGGGTTGCCCCTGCGCCCGCATAACCCGATCCAACCAATGGTAGATTGGGAATAGGGACCGATAGATCTGGTTGGATGCAAGAGGGGGGGGGGTAAGAGGAGCACCTGATGCTCTCCTCCACGTCCATGGAGGCCAGGTTGCGGTAGAGCATGGCAGTGGGACGCAACAGGGTTTCACCTGCATCACCACAACACAACAACACAACAATAACAACAACCAATAACAACCAACAACAACCAACAACAACCAACAATCAATTCTATCGTTAGCTTGAGGTGAAGAGGATCCAGCAGCTCATCCATCAAGAAGAAGAGAAGGAGGGGGAGGGGAAGGGGGGCGTGCCCAGAGACATGACGGGGAACTCGAGCGGAAAGCCGCCCATCTCCCACACGCCGCGCTTCACCCATTCGGCAATCTTGCGGAAGTGGGCGTTGCACGGCGTCAGCTCCGACCACGTGTTGCAGATCCCTGCACACGTGTACCACCACCCACCACCACAAAAGAGAGAGAGAGAGAGAACACGCCCCAACCAACCGACCACACGAATGGAATGGGGGTGAGAGGAGACCCAGCCATCCGCACAGGCGACAACTGCACGCACCGATCACGGGCCGGCCATGGAACACGTCGTCCGGAATCCCCTGCCCATTGACAGACGCCACGATGAGCGCACATCCCTGCCCAACGCGTTCTCTCTCTCTCTCTCTCTCGTTCACTTATTTAGGCCTGGTATTTGTCTCGAGAACTTCAGCGGCAGGAGGGAGAGAGCACGCAACCTGGTTCTTCATCCAGCTGCGGTGGTTGAAGCCGTCCTTGTCGCGCTTCCCGAACCACTCCTCGCTCCTCAGTCGTCGACCACCGCCCTCGGCCACTGTGTCCAACGACCAAGCGGGTCAGTAAACCACCACCACCACCACCACCATGACAACACCCAAGTAGGAGGAGGGGAGCGAGCATGAGGGGGCACCTCCGCTGCGGTGGGTGGGCCCCTCCGACCCTGAGGAGGCCAAGAAGCGACAGCGAGTGGAGGGCAACCCGCACGGCAGGACCGTTGAACGAGTAGTACTGGGCGTGCACGCCCCTCGCTGTCAGTCGCAGCGCTACACTGCTTTTGGAAGGGAGGGAGGGGAGCGACGCGTTCGTACGATACAACCACACGACGCATGCTCACGGCAGCCAAGCTTCTCAGTGGTTGAGTTAGAAGTGTCCCCTCACTTGCTCTCTGTGGGGTAAGTTGCGTCTCCGCACGGCCGATTTTTGGGCGTGGACATGCTGGCCGAAAATAGACAAGAGGGGGGGGGGGTGGAGACAGCCACATGGCGATGATAAGTGTTGTGTGAGTGAGTTTCCCTGCTGGAACCTCAAGGTTGTGTCGCGTGAGCATCCTCAGGCCGCTGTAGTTCGTGGTGCCACTGTCGGGAGATCTCGTAGAGGCATATGCCAAAGGCCACGCCCACGTTCAGGCTGTTCTTGACCCCCACGCAGGGAATGGACACGATGGCCGAACATTTCTTTTGTGTGGGGGGGGGGTGTCACATGCGTGAGTGGAGGGGGGCATGCGACAAGAGACAGAGGCCAGGGCGCCTGCATTACCTTGAGCAAGTCGGCCTCGATGCCGTGTCGCTCGTTGCCGAGCAGCAGCGCGCAGCCCCCCTCGCGCCGGGAGGGGAAGTGGTAGGCGTAGATGCTGGGCTGGCCCTCCACGGTCTCCAGGGCCACCACGGGCAGCGGCGGATTCGCGCAGTCGCTCGCTGCGCTCGCCTCGTCGAGGCTGTACCGGCCCGACGCCAGCATGTCCATCACGTCCGACGTGCGCTGGTGCCACTCCCACGACACGAACTGGTGCGCGTTCATGGTGGTGCGCAGCGTCTTCTCCTGCGAGCCGCGCCTCGCGTGAGCGCCAACCATCGATCGGTGGATGTGGCGGTGGTGGCCACGTGACTTCATGAGAGTGGGGGAGGGGGGGCGTGCCTCATCGGGGGTGGCGGTGTAGCCGCACAGGAAGATCTTGCGCACGCCGAAGCACTCGGCCGTGCGGAAGATGGCCCCCACGTTGAAGGCCGAGCGCAGGTTGTCTGTTTGTTTGTGTCACGCTCCACTTTAGCTCGACTCGTGTGCAAGCACGCAGGTCCAAAGGGGGGGGGGGGTAAGAGGGAGAGAGACCCAGGACGAGGACGAGGGGAATCTTTTGGGCGGCGGGGACGCGCACGTCGTCTTGCCGCTGGATGAGGAACTCGTGGTCAGCCAGCCCCCGCGTGAACTTGCGCTCGATCGGCAGGAACAGTCCTGTGCACTCACCACCACCACCACCACCACCACCCCACCCATCATGTCACACCGCGGCCCAGGGAACGGGAGAGAGAGGCACGGCGCCGGTACCGAGAAAGTGCTTGAGGCTCAGGCGGGGTATGCTGGACTCCTTTATCTTGTGCGCGAGCCGCGCCACTTCGCGCAGGTCCGGGTCCTTGTGCCCCTCGAGGGCCTCCAGGCACCGCCGCAGCAGAAGCACTCTGCCCACCACCCGCCGGCGCGCCTCCTCCGCTTGCTGCTCGGGCTCCGGCCCGCCTGTTGCGGGAGGCGGCAGCTCTTCTCCTTCTTCTTCTCCTTCTTGCTGCTGCTGCCGGCGGTCGAGCTGGGCCCCACCAGCGGCTTCCAGCAACTGGTCGGCGTGCACCCACATGCGCTCGATGCGCTGCGTGAGGCCCACCAGGAACTGCAGGCACGCCGCGCGGTTCTTCTTCACGCGCTCGAAGGTGGCCCATTCCTCTGCGTCGTCTTTCTCACCCTCCCGATCAGCAACCTTTTTTTCCTCACGCCGTGCCCGCTTTTTGTGTGGCCCCGGCGCTACAAGACCCTCATCTTCCGGCTCCATCCTTCCGAATTTGTGCGTTTTTTATTTTCTAATATATTTAAAAAAATTAGTTCGAAAATACTCCGTTTTGTTCCTTTGTGTACACAAATAAAAAATGGACTTGTTCTCATCGGCATCGCACGATGGCCGACGCGTCCAGGAGGAGGGTGGCCCAGTGTTGTTGTCCGCGTGGGGCTGGCGGGACGTGACGAGTTCCTAACCGCCGTCACGCGGCCGCAGCGGCACCGGTTTTTTGTGGGTTTCCCGTTTTTTCCTCGCAGGCCAACCGAGCGAACAACTTCGTGGGGTGTCGCCCTGCTTTTGTGTTTTTGTTTTTGAAGCAAACGCACACACATCATGCAGTCGCTCAAGAGAGCCTCCACTGTTGCCCCCTGCTCCAGGGTGCGCCCACACCCCGCAGGATTGCTCTCGGATCGATTCGAGAGTTTCTACTTTCTACTTTTTGAGGAACATTTGGTGGTGAAGATCAACGGCTTCAACTAACGCGATGGGGCCGTGCAGGTGCTCCCCTCCTCCGTTAGGTCGGCCCTGGGTGAGCGGAACTATGCCGCCCTTTCGCGCCTGGAGCCTGGCAGCACGCTGCCCTACGAGAAGATGAGGACCAAGCTGAGCGATGTCCGCAAGAGGCTCGATCGCCCTCTTACTCTCGCCGGTACGCAGCTTTTGCTCTTCCCCCCACAACTGATGCGCGCTACAATGTTGCCCGGCTCACATCTCCCTTACAGAGAAAATCCTCTACAGCCATCTCGATGACACCAAGCAGGGTGAGTATACCCCCCCCCCAAAGCGATTTGGCAAGCGAGAGCCACTCGCTGAACTTCTACTTGGTTGGCGCGTGTCCTCCCAGAGGTGGTGAGGGGCAAGACCTACCTCAAGCTGAGGCCCGATCGCGTGGCCATGCAGGACGCCACGGCCCAGATGGCCGTGCTGCAATTCATGACGGCGGGCCTGCCCAAGGTGGCCGTGCCCACCACCATCCACTGCGATCACCTCATCGAGGCCCACGTGGGCGGCACTCAGGACTTGAAGAACGCCAAGGACATCAACAAGGAGGTCTATGATTTCCTTGCCAGCTCCTCCAACAAGTACGGCATCGGCTTCTGGAAGCCCGGCAGCGGCATCATCCATCAGATCGTGCTCGAGAACTACGCCTTCCCCGGCGGCCTCATGATCGGCACGGACAGCCACACCCCCAACGCCGGCGGTCTGGGCATGGTTGCCATCGGTACCCCCCCCTCCCCCCTTGCGCCATAGCCGCCTAGCCCCCCCCAAATCGCGTGCGCGTGTTGCCGCCCGCCTCGCTGACAAAGCGCAACTGCTGGGTGGGGGCTGGCTGGCTGGCGCGCGCGCGGTGTAAGGCGTGGGCGGCGCCGACGCGGTGGACGTGATGGCCGACATCCCGTGGGAGCTGAAGGCGCCCAAGATCCTCGGCGTCAAGCTCACCGGCGCGCTGTCGGGCTGGACTGCCCCCAAGGACGTCATCCTCAAGCTGGCCGGCATCCTGACCGTCAAGGGCGGCACCGGCTACATCGTCGAGTACTTTGGCCCCGGCCTCGACTCCATCTCCTGCACCGGTGCCTCTCCCCTGCCCCCCTCCCCCCTCTTTCTCCTCTCCGCCTCCTCCAGCGTAGCACTGACGGCGCCCCCCCCCCTCCTCTCACTTCACTGAACCAAAAGGCATGGCGACCATCTGCAACATGGGCGCCGAGATCGGAGCCACCACCTCGCTGTTCCCCTTCAACCACCGCATGTCGGCCTACCTCAAGGCCACCAGCCGCGCGGACATCGCCGCCGCCGCCGAGTCGTTCAAGGACCACCTGGTCGCCGATCCCGGTAACCTCTCCCAACCAACCAACCAACCAACCAACCAACCACCAATCAATCAATCAACCAACCACCAATCAATCACCCAACCACTAATCAATCAATCAACCAACCAACCACCAATCACCCGCGGGGTGTGGCTGACCGATCACTGTGGGTGGCGGCGTGCAGGCTGCGAGGACCTGCAGAACAAGCTCTACGACGAGGTGATCGAGATCAACCTGAGCGAGCTGGAGCCGCACGTCAACGGCCCCTTCACGCCCGACCTGGCCACCCCGCTCTCCAAGTTCGCCGAGACGGTGAAGAAGAACAACTGGCCCGAGAAGCTCACGCAGGGCCTGATCGGCAGCTGCACCAACTCGTCGTACGAGGACATGTCCCGCTCGGCGTCGATCGTGCAGCAGGCCCTCGACCACGGCGTCAAGGCCAAGAGCGGGTTCATCATCACCCCCGGCTCGGAGCAGATCCGCGCCACCATCGCGCGCGACGGCATCATCGACACCTTCCACAAGGTGGGGGGCACCGTCCTCGCCAACGCCTGCGGGCCCTGCATCGGCCAGTGGAAGCGCGACGACATCAAGAAGGGCGACAAGAACTCCATCATCACCTCCTACAACCGCAACTTCACCGGCCGCAACGACGCCAACCCCCAGACCCACGCCTTTGTCTCCTCCCCCGAGGTGCCCCCTTCTCCTCTCCCCTCTCCTCTCTCCTCTCTCCTCTCCTCCCCCGCCAACGACTCACTCACGCAACATCGCTGCCTGTGTGTGTGTGTGTGTGTGTGTGTGTGTGTGTGTGTGTGTGTGTGTGTGTGTGTGTGTGTGTGTGGTTTGCCGGGGAGTAGATCGTGACGGCCATGTCCCTGGCCGGAGACCTCACCTTCAACCCGCTCACCGACGCCCTCACCGGCGCCGACGGGAAGCAGTTCAAGCTCAAGAGCCCCTATGGCGACGAGCTCCCCGCCCGCGGCTTCGATGCCGGCGAGGACACCTACCAGCCCCCCGCTGCCGACGGCAGCAAGGTCAACGTCGTCGTCGACCCCAGCAGGTGCCTCCACCCTCTCTCTCGTGCTGTGTGTGTGTGTGTGTGTGTGTGTGTGTGTGTGTGTGTGTGTGTGTGTGTGTGTGTGTGTGTGGTGTGTTGTGTGTGTTGTGTGTGCGTGCGTGCGCGCGCAGAGAGAGAGAGAGAGAGACTGACCCTGTGTGTGTGGTGGTGTGTGCACAGCCAACGCCTGCAGCTGCTGCCCAAGTTCGATGAGTGGAACGGAGCCGACGCGATCGAGAACATGCCGGTCCTGATCAAGGCCAAGGGCAAGTGCACGACGGACCACATCTCCATGGCCGGGCCCTGGCTCAAGTACCGCGGACACATCGACAACATCTCCAACAACATGTTCATCGGGGCCATCAACGCCGAGAACAACAAGGCCAACAGCGTGCAGAACCAGCTCACCGGCGAGTTTGGCGCCGTTCCCGACGTCGCCCGCGCCTACAAGAAGGCCGGCGTGCCCTGGATCGTCATCGGCGACGAGAACTACGGCGAGGGCAGCAGCCGCGAACACGCCGCCATCGAGGTACTCCCCCCATCCCCCCTTCGCCGGCGCGCGCGCGCGCGCCAATCAGCCCCCCCCCCTCCATTTCGTGCGTGGCTCACTCGAATGTGTGTTCGCAGCCGAGGTACCTGGGAGGCAAGGCCGTGGTGGTGCGCAGCTTCGCGCGCATCCACGAGACCAACCTGAAGAAGCAGGGAATCCTCCCCCTCACCTTCGCCAACCCCGCCGACTACGACCGCATCACGGGCAACGACCGCGTCACCGTCCTCGGCCTCAAGGACCTCGCCCCCGGCAAGGTGACCCCCCCCTCTCACCCTCTCACCCTCTCTCTTACTCTCTCTCTCTCTCTCTTACTCTCTCCTTTCCGTTCGTCTCGCTCATCTTGCCCTCGTGTGTGAGCGCAGCCCGTTACGCTCAGGGTGACGCCGAAGGAGGGCAAGGCCTTCGACGTGGTGGCCAACCACACGCTCAACGAGGGCCAGATCGCCTGGTGGAAGGCCGGCTCGGCCCTCAACCTCATGGGCAAGCAGCGTGCCTCCGCCCAGTAATGCGGGAGAGCCCCCCCCTCTCTTTCCTCTCCCCCTCCCCCCCATCTGTCATGTCTTCTGTTGTACTTGGCGGCCACGTGGCGCGGCCACCTTTCCCTTCAACTGCTGGAAAGCACCTTTCTTGCACCCGTGGGTGGCCCCGTAGAACGGGGGGGGGAGGGTTGTGCCATGGCCACTTCAACTGGATGATAGGCTATCATCATCGTCCACCCACGCCAGTGCCCTTCAAAGGTGGCCCGCCATCAGTCCAACCATGCGCGCGACCTCTCGGTTGACGACGCGCGCGTCGGCCGTGTGCCTCTTCTTGCCGTGCGCGCACTGCGTGCCGTAGCCGAGGCTGCAGCACACGTGGCGCAGCTTCTCGCGCGTGGCCTCGAGCGCGAGGAGCCGGTGCTCCCTCACCTCGTCGGCGTCGATCAGGCGGCGCACCGAGTGGTCCACGCCGGCGTCGTAGAACGCGCCCGGGAAGCGCCCGTCGTGGTACCCGCACGAGTCGATCTTGTTCTCGGCCTCGAAGTAGGGCTGGTCGCACCGGAGACATCGGAGCTCGGTGTTCTTCAGCTTCTCCTCCTCGGCGTACTTGCGGGCCTCGTCGCGCGTCATGAGCCACGACAGGCTCTTCTTCACCTGGCCGACCAGGAACGGGTGCTTGCACACGAGCGCGAACCACATCTCCTCGCCCCCGGTCTCCGCGGGCCGAAACGAGGCGGCGGCGGCTCGCGCCTTCTCCACGGCGAAGTTGAACAGCTTGGCGTTGACCAGCGAGAAGCCGGTAGAAGGGCCCATGTTGGAGACGTTCTCGTTGGCGTTGACCATCACCAGGCTGTCCATGTCGACCACCACCATGGCCTTGCCGTAGCGGCGGCCCTCCTCGACCTTCTCCGTCAGCACCTCGAGCGTCTTCTGCTCGTCGAACGCCGAGTTGGAGAGGAGCAGGTCCAGGTCGAGCAGCTGCAGGTACTCCACTTGCCTCTCCATCGCCCACTTGAGCAGCATGGGGAGCACCTGGTGAACGCCATCAGTGTATGTGCATATGAGAGAGAGTGAGTGTGTGTGTGGTAGCGAGTAGAGAGCGCCTGCCACGAGTGAATGAGATACCTCGGCGGCCGAGTCGCACCGCCGGTTGTGATGGAGCAGGTAGAGGTCTTCGCCTTTGGACGCCATCTGGAAGAACGTGGTGGCGAGGTCGATCAGCATCCGCCCGTCGTAGGCGCCCTGTGGACCGCCGTACTCGCTGACGACAGTCGCGGTCGAATTCGGCGTAATCTGTGGCGACCAAGCCGATAGAGGAGCGTGTGACGTGAGCAGGGCAACACTGTGGCGTATAAGCAACATGTTGTGGTGATCATACCGCGCGAGGGTCGCTGCACAGCTCCGGTAGCGAGTAGTTGCCCAGGAGTATGCTGAACTGCTTGCTGGTGAGCGTCGCAGCCTCGATCAGCTGCTGGTGCGTGTACTCGGTGCGGTCGTACAGGATCGCCGTGCTCACGAGCTTAGACACCAGCTCGACGAGCGCCGCGCCGGAGAAGTTGGTAGTGATCAGAACGAGCATGTCCAGCTGTTCGGGCGTCACGAACGCCGGATCCCGCACGGCCACTGCTCCGCGCTCGCGTTTCAGCCATTCGTCGTGGCGGAGGTTGGTTCGCAGCAGCAGCTCTCGGCGCGCCTGGGGCCCCGGTCGCCCCACGAAGTAGTGGCCCGAGAGGCGGCGCTTGAAGGCCTCGTCCATCATATGCAGGCGGTTGGTCGACGCAATGAACACCAGGTTGGGCACGTCCTTGATCCCACCCACCAGAGCCAGGAGCACGCTGAGAGCGTCGACCTTGTGCTGGGAGCTCTTGTCGTCGCGCTTAGGCGCAAGGGCGTCGATCTCGTCGATCGCGATGCACGCCAGCAGGTGAGGAACACGCCGTGCGCGGTTGCACAGATCCAGCAATAGCTTCTCTGTCTGGCCCACTAAGCTTCGATTGACCTAGTGGCGACATCCATGCATCCTTGTCACCGTTGTGTGTGCGTGTGCGTGTGCGTGTGCGTGTGCGTGTGCGTGTGCGTGTGCGTGTGCGTGTGCGTGTGCGTGTGCGTGTGCGTGTGCGTGTGCGTGTGCGTGTGTGTGTGTGTGTGTGTTTCTTGTCCTACGTGTACCTCTGCCGCCACGAGGGGATGCACGACCGGGGTAAGGCCGAGCTTCTTCGGAAGGACATCGGAGATCTGGGTCTTGCCCGTCCCCGGGGGGCCATGGAGGAGGACGCCGCGGTTGACGAGCACATGGGCCGTCTTGGGGAGGGTGAGCTTCAGATAAAACTCCTTGAGCTGCGCGAGTACGGCCGGGCCCTTGTAGACCTCGGCCATCTCCTCGAACGTTCTCTCCACCGCGACCTTGTCCAGAAAGCCCAGCTCGTCGATGCGGCCCGCCTTGTAGTAGAAAAGGCGTCGCACCTTGTGCACGTCGGCCAGGAGCTCGGAATCGGCCTTGGTGGACTCATGCGCCGGCGCGCAGTTGTTGCCGGCCGAGTGTCGCATATCCTTGAGCTCCTGCTTGATGATGAGCTTGCCCTGGATGCTGAACTGGCTGAAGCGGTCCCAGTCGGCGTCTTGCCAGCAGTGGAGGTCCTCGATCGACTGCACGTCCTGCTCGCGGAGATGGGCCAGCCACTTGGCCACCTTGTCCTTGCGGTTGTACTTGTCCGCGATCCACCCCAGCCAGCCCTCGATCGAACCGTCGTCTCGGTGGTCGGCCGAGTTGTGTCCGCATCGCTGCTCGCTGGCATGGACGAACCGGGAGCTCACGCTGATGGCCGCGGTGGCGTCCAGGCGCCACTCGCGGGGGAACGAGGCCCCGTCAGGGAGGGCCAGTCTCACCGAGAGCACGTCGAAGGCGAGGTCGAACTTCCAGTCCCCGTACTCGTCGTTGACGAGGATGGGCGAAAGGAGGTTGTAGTCACGCTGTGGGCCGAACATGCGCACAACCTTGTGCGGATGTAGTGTCTTGCGGGTGAAGAGTTCCACGAGGCTGGTGCCGCCCTCTGGGACGAGCTGCAGCTCGGCAGCCAGGTCGGCCGCGCGCTCGTCGTAGAACTCGATGACGCACTCCACATGTGCGATCAGCTGAACCGGAGAGGGAGAGACCGTGGACGCCGCAACCGGCGACGAGGTTGCTTTGGGCGGAGGAGAGACACAAGTTGTTACTAAAAATTAAGGGTGCAAAAAGAACGAAGAGGAGAGAGACGGTACGTGTAGGAAGGAGGAAGATGCTGTCCTTTACTTTGGGCACCTGGCGCGAAACGGCCTCGAAGTTGGCATCGGGGTTGGCGTAGCCAGCGAAGGCGCTGCTGTACAGGGAGAAGACCGAATGCAATATGGTGCAGGACCACCGCTGTGCAAGAAACTCTTCGACATCTTGCCGCTCGGCCACAGCGGCCTTGATCGCATCGTAGGACGAGCGAAGGAGAAGAAACTCAAGGGCCTCGCGGTTAGCCTTGGCGCTCATGCCTGTCGATACTGGTGGATTGGTGGGTGGCAGGGTGACTTTCTCTTCTCCTATGATATGCTCAACCGCTGCTCAGCAACCTATATCACCACATCAACTGTAACACATTCAACGCTCTTTGGCTGCAAGGTTACATTCCTGCATCCCCGACTACCGGGAATAGTGTCGACGTGTGACACCCCTACGTGTGACGAGTTTTATGCGCCAATTTATTTGCAGATCAGTAGCCTGGTTCAGTAGTTGTGTCTCACCGGCGTCTCTAAGGGCTTTTGTGGGAGGACATCTTCGAGATGCTGTTGTTTTCCTAGGTCCTGGTAGCCGTTGCCCTCCGACTGCAAGTGTAGCTGGGCGAGCGTTCTGTTGAGCCCTCGAATGTTGGTGACGTGCGCCTTGGCCTCCGCCCGGTTCGTCTCGATGTTGGTGGCCACCATCGTGAGTTCCTCTCGGGCTTTGCCGCTCTTGCTTTCGATCTGGGCGAGTACTTTCTTCGATGCTTGGAGGTTCTGCTGGCTTTTCAGCCACTCCGCCTCGACCTTCTGAGCATCAGCAGTGGCACGGTCCAGGTCTCGCTGTTGGCGGGTCAGGTCGGCGTGTGTGGTCCTGAGACCCTCAGCGACGCTGGCCAGCTGCGACTTCGCCTCTCTCGCTTGGTCCTCTACCCCGGCGATGGCCTTGTTGAGCTTGTCCTTCTCGCGGTCCAACTTTCGCGTCCTCGCCCCTATCGAGCTGAGCTGGAGGTCGACCCTGGCTACCTGCGCCTTCTTGTTGTCGACATCGGTCTTGGCCTGTTGGTGGTTGTTCATGGCCGCGAGCAGGTTGTGGGTCTTGGACCGGAGCTGGCATCGCAGGCCCTGGAGCTCGCTCGACTTCTGGCGCATCTCGCGCTCCGTCGATCGCATCTCCTCCTTGGTCCGATCGATCTCGCGCTCCTTTCCTTCTTTCTCGCGCTTGGCCCTCTCTCTGTGGCGCTGCTTCTCTCGCTGTACCTTTTGGATCCCCCGCATCTGGAACGTTAGCTCCTCGATCGACTTCTCGTGGTTCTCCAACCGTAGCACGGCCGCTGCGCTCTTCTTGAGGACGTCGAGCAGCTTGCCGTCGATGTCCTTGGTCTTTTCGTGAAGGTTGGATACGGTGTCCTTGATCTGTTCGACGACAGCCTTCTGGTCGTTCTGTTTCCTTGATAGGTTCCTCTCAGAGGCCTGCTCGGTCTCCTTCTCGCCATTAATCTTGCGGAGCGCTTCTTTCTGCTCATCGGCCTGCTTGTGGAGGTCGGTCACCGCCTTCTCCGATTGCGCGAGGGATTCCTTGGCCTGCTTGGTCATGCATTCCTTTTTCGTCATGTTGGCGCTTGAGTTCGCTGACCTTCCTACCGCCCTCGTCCTTGAGCTGCTGCTTCTCCTCCAGAGCAGACTTGGCCTGGTCGACCGCCTTTCTCGCCGACTCGTTGCCCTTCTTGGAGTTCGTCAGCTCGGCTTCGCATCTCAGCTGCTCGCTCTTGGCCTGCTGCAGCCTCCGGTCTTGGGACTGGACCAGGCCTTGCTTGGTCTGCAACTGGGCCTTCTCGCGGGCGAGGTTGCTATCGGCCGTGGCCATGTTGGTGGTTGCCTTGGCGAATCGAGCTGTGGCCGCGGCGTCCTTGGCCTGTGCAGCTAGAAGGCGGGAGGCGGTGGCGCTCTTGTGGATGACGGCCGCGGTCAACTCTATCTGGGCGGCGGCAAGGGCTGGCGCACTGTAGGGAATCGCTGCGCTCGCCGCGGCGACGGCCGCCTCTGCTGCGAGTAGAGCGGCTGCCGCCAATTGGTCCTGGACGATGGCTTGCTCGAGTTCTAATGCGGCAATCTGCGCGGCGGTCTGTGCGGCACTCAGCTCGGTGTCGGCCAGCGCGAACTGATTCTGCGCCACTCCCAACCTCTGCTGTTGCGCGGCTTGATCTGCGGTCAACTTGTTCAGTGTGGCTGTGTGCGCTTTCACGTCAGCCTGCGCCTTGGAGTGACTGCGCTCACAGTTCCTGAGAGACTCGGAGGCCTTCTTGGCACAATCATCGGCGGCCTGGTGCTCCTTGTGCAGGGCGGCGAGCTCCGACTTGGTCGTGGCGTGCTGTTCCTGGGCCTGGCGGAGTTGGTCGCCCAAAGACTGCAGCTCGCCCTCGCAGGTCTTGACTGTCGCGTCCAGCTGGGTACGGTTGGTCTCCTCCACTTGCAGCTTCTGGGTGGTGTTCTCGAGGCAGGCCAGCCCGTCCTCCTGTTGATGGACAAGGCTGGCAATGCGTTCCCCCACCGACATGAGCTTGTCGGCGAGCTCTGCCAGTGTCTTGTTGTGTTTCTGCAGTTGTTCCTTAGCCCCCTTGAGTTGCCCCTGTAGTCCCTTGTGCTCTTTCTCGAGCCCTTGCTTATCGCTGTTGTGCGCAACGACGTCGGCCTTGGCCTGCACAACCGCATCAGACTGGTTAGGCGGGCTTGTTACATGTAGAGCTGGAGCGCGGTTACCTTTTTCCTTGACTTCACTTGCTCTTCTCTGGTTCGTTGCTTGAGGGCGATCATGTCTTCTAGTGTCACGATCTCGTCGTCCAGCAGGGCGATCTCATGCTCCACCTTGTCCAGCTCTTCCTCCTTGGTGCTGAGCTCTTCGGCCAGCTTGTCGAGCTGCTCCTCAAGTTGTTGGAGCATACGCTGTAGCTCCTGGATCTTCTCCTCGAGTACTCTGATGGTCTGCTCCAGCTGCTCGATCTCCTTCTGCAGCTGATCGACCACTTGCTGTAGCTCTCGAAGCTTGTTGCTCAGCTCGGCCAGCTCTTGCTCCAGCCGTTTCTTCTCTTCGGCGAGGCACTCCTGTCGCTCTTCGAGCATCGCAAGCTCCTCCTCTACTTGGTTCTTGCGCCGCTCGAGCACGGCCAGGTTGTGGAGCAGCTTGGCCTGTGTCTCCTTTAACTTTGTTTCCTCCTTCTGCAGCTCTTCTCGGCGCTCTACGAGCTCGTGTACGCGCTGTTCGATGTCCTCTTTCTCTCGTACGCGTGCGTCGAGTTGCTCCTTCACGCGAGTCAGCTCCTCCTCTTTTTGTTTGGCGTCTTCCTTCGCCCGTACGGCGTCCTCCTTTAACCTATCCAGCTGCACCTCCACTTCTACTTTTTTTTGCTCGAGACCGGACAAGGCGGCGTCCAACTGGCGCTGCAGCATCTGCGCGCAGTGGAGCTCTTGGGTCAGTTCGAATTCCTCTGTTGTGGCCATAGTGTGGTGGCTTTCCGGCTTTGATTGGAGACGCAACACCAGTCGCGGTGGGGAAAAGCTAACAACTGGGAGGACCACACCAGGTTACAGGTAAACATGCACTCAGCGTTTTACAACGCACACCAGGTTACAGGCGTTTGATCAATACATTCCGGTTTCCGTTCCGTACTTGGGAAACAGAAAACCTGGTGTAACACCTGGTAGCCGTTTCCAAGGACACAGGTCAACTTTCCGCCCTGGTGTTGTGGAGTCTCCAATCAAGGTCTTTTTATTCAGATCAGAATGCACGGAATGCCGCGTCGGTGGGGCAGTCCGCCCTTGACAGTTGGCCGACTGTCTGTAATGAGACGCACCCGTGTGTCGTCTAACTCGCGCTCCTGTAGCACTTGGCTGGGCCAGCACGGAGACCTACGCTGTGTCAGCGGCAGGTGCACGCAAGCCAAGGCAGCACTAACCCACGCCACATACCCACGGATCTTGTCGGCTAGCAAAGGAAGGTCTAACTTGATCTCGGGACGCGCGTCGCAGTGGTGCACCAGGGTGTACTCGACCTTGACTACCCCCAGAAAGTGCTGTGTGAACTCGTAAGGCAGTGGTTGTCCGCTGCTACCAGGGTTCGCGCCATTCTGCAGTCGCACTGCTATGACTTGCCCTCCTGATCGCCACAGTGTGCCATTAGCGCTGCCCGCCAGGGAGAGGAAAGGAGGAGTGGCACACGTGATATCTTGTTCGCCTCCTCGGCCCGGCTTACCACCCAGCCAAGGTCATTCAGCCGGTCATTGACTGTAACAAATACCGCCATTGGCGAACCCTCCGGTCCCTCCAGCTGTTTTTTGGTGGGTGCAACGCAGACATCGAAGCCGTTCTTCTCCAGGAAGGGCTGCAGGTGCGCAGAGTCCAGGTCGAGAACACAGACGATGGGTCGTGTTTGCATAATGTCCGTGGTGCTCGAAGGTGGGACAAAAAAGCAAGTGGGCGTTGTTTCTTTGCGCCTCCGGGAAAAAGTGAGCTGCAACTAGGTGGTGCTCCGCCATTCCCAAGCAACTACGTAATTAAGTGTAACCTTGCAACCAACTAGGCACCCAATCGGAGAAGGCAATGACAACAAAAAAGACTTTTTCGCCGTTCTGCACGATACACCGACATCACTACGCACCTCGACCACGCCATGGCAGACGAAGCGGCCCAAAGGCTCTCCAAGTTTTTTGCCAGCTTCTTCCCCGGCAGTCGCGTGGACGTGGTGCTGCTTCTCGATGACAGCAGGTCTGCTTCGAGTGAGGCTTGGGAGACCCAGAAGACGTGTGCCCGTAACCTCGCTCTCTTGTGTCCCTTCGATGAGACCAAGTCCGGCACCGAAGCTCCTGCTCGCCTCGCGGTGATGACGTTCAACAAGAAAGTGGTGGAAGTCTTCTCTCAATTGAGCAGCAATCTTGCCGAAACCTGCTGCGCTATCACCAGTGCGAAGCACCTTTCATCTTTCCTTTGCTCATATTTCTCGTCTTCCTCCTTTGGTGCTAACGTTCCGTGGTCAACTCTCATCGCGTTCAGAACTCAAGCGCGGTGGCCTTGCCTCTGGCTTTGGCGGCGGTGTCAACATGTTTCCGGCCCTGAGTCAGGCCCAATGTTTGCTCGGCCCTTCGCGCGCAGGATGCAAGAAGCTCATCATCCTCTTCACCTGCTCCGATGTTTCGTCAGAGACCGCCGCCAAAGCCACTGAACTGATCAACGCTAACAAGGTACGGACATGCATGACCGTTGGATTACTTGTGGGTTCGCGAAGAGTCTGATGGTACATGGCCACTCGTGCAGATACACCTCATGACCGTTTGTACATCGAAAGTGAGCGTGGCTCGGCAGCAGAACCTGCAGGCGCTAGCCTCGCGCAGCTCGGCCTACTTCTTCAGCAGCTTCGGCGAGGTGATGGACCTGTTCAACAATTTGGCCCAATACTCCCCACCGACGCCCGCCCCAACGTTGCGCCTTGCCGCACGCACGCACAACAGGGTGGTGCTCAGCATCCTTCACCCAGCGGCTGAGACGGTGTTCAAGTACTTCGAGATCCAGGTCAACGACGGCAGCAGCGACGAAAATCTCCGAACGGTGTCCACCAAGCGCGAGAAGGTGCCTCACCACAGGGCCCAACCGATCACGGACCTTGCAGAGTGCCGCCAATACGCCGTCCGCATCCGCGGCAGACTGCGCGAAGACTCGAGCTGGACCGACTACTCTGAATTCCTCCACTTCAGCACGCCAGAGAAGAACCCCGAACTCGACCTCTTCTCCGGCCCGCCCGAAAAGCTTAGGGAGAGCTGCACGGCCCTGGTGGAAAGCATCCGCCACTACCCGGTGCCGGATGCACACAAGAACGCCGGGGTCGATCGATACAACGTCCTGGTGCTGGGCAAGACCGGCAAGGGCAAGACGTCCTTCATCAATACCTGCGCGTCAGCCATGCGAGGTCGCTACACGGTGATGGGGGTGTTCAACGACACTCTGGCTAGCGTCACCAAGACCCTGACCAAGTACGAGGCGCTTGGCGGTAGCCCCATCAACATGTGGGACATCTTCGGTGACGAGCTGGAAACAGACTCTGACTACGACCACATCCTCCGGTGGCTCCTCGAAGGCCACCTTCGTCCCGGTTTCAGCAAGGGCGACAATTTGTCGCACAGCTACCGGCCGGCCACAGTAGCCGACAAGATCCACGCGGTACTTCTCGTGTTCTCCGCCCATGCTGTTGCGTCCCCGCGGGAACTCGCACGAGTCAAGAAGCTGTCCGACGCTGTAATCGACTGCGGTGCGTTTTCACCCACAAACACACCCACAAACCACACACGATGCACATGAACACGCGTGCCCACACATATGCACGCAGCTCCTTACCTTTCATCGTGCAATCCCAGGACTTCAACCACTCGTCCTCGTCACGAAGCTCGATGAGGAGGCCAAGATACCGCGCCACCAGAGCCACACCATATGGCAGAATCACACGGTCGAATCGGTGATCAGAATATACGCAGAACAAACCGCACAAAACAACGTGTATCCGGTGATCAACTACACCGGGCCTTCCTCGGGAATGGAGGCGGCCATCGACAAGCTCGCTCTAAACGTGCTCCACGCAATCCTTCAACGTGCAGAGCATCACGTGGACCAACTCCTCTCGTACCCGCCATCGCCTTCCGGATCGTCACCCAAGTCACCACGGCAGTCGTACGACTCCAGGAGGCGGAGTCAGACGAGGCCTGACCCTCCCCCGCGGCCATCCCGCCCTGAAAATCAGGGTCACGGCACTCACAGCAGGACGCGGTCCGAGCCAGAGTCGCGACCCACCTTCCTCCGTCTCCGCCTGCGCCGAGGCAACGATTCCGAGGACCGGTGCGAGGCGATGCTCGTAACCACACCAGTCACCTTGGCCAAGCTCGAGGCCGTCATCATTGAGCAACTATCGATCGACACCAGGACCATCGGGTCTCTGGAACTGGTTACCGGCATGGGTGTGCCCCTCGCAGCCGACAGCGACGTGGCCACGCTCCGCGACGACGACTTGGTTGTCTGTTTCACGAAGCCATTCGTTCACCGCCACTAGCTAGTAACGCTTTCGGCTGTGATGTCGCTTGGTATCTGTGCAATAAATGTTCTGGCGTGCAATTTCTGGAGGAGAGTATCAGTGACGACCGTGGACCACAACCGCACTCAGCAACCAACCGCACCTCGGCAACAAAAGGAATCGCCATGCACCGCTTCAAGCCTTGGTTGGTGCCGGAAGGACCGTTCGCTATGTGCAGCAAACGAAGACATGGCCGACGATCAAGATAGACTCAGGCACTTCTTTGCCACCTTCTTCTCCAACCGAGCGCTCGTGGAAGCGGTTCTGCTTCTGGATGAGAGCAAGAACACTTCAGGACAGGCGTGGGAGGACTTGAAGAACACCGCCCTGTGCTTCGTGGGACTGTGCCCCCTCGGTGACCACCTCCGGCTGGTCGTACTGAAGTTTAGCGACAGCAGCCTGTCCCTTGCTTGCCCTATGACGAGCAGCAAGAACGACATCTGCCGTTCCATCGCCAGTACGTCACCGGCGCACGCGACATACATCCGACCTACGCGCTTTGAAGAACTCTTGCTTTTTGCTCAACCTTGGGGGGGGGGGTGGACAGAGCTGCAACACCAGCACGCCGCGAAGTCCGACCTATCGTTTGGTTTGCGGAAGGCGAAAGCCCTGCTCGAGGCCAACCACGGGGCCGCCAGGAAGAAGCTGGTGGTCGTGTTTTCCAACTCCAAGGTTAAATCCGCCACTGAAACTGCGCAAGACCTCGCAGCCAACCACGTACGCTCATGACTCCGCTAACACGTGGGGAGGTCGCAACCTCTCACCAGCTTCGTTCATCCTGCAGATCACCGTGATGTGCCTCAGCGCGTATTCGGGGAAGGTCAAGCACCACCATGCATTGGCGCGGATCGCTTCGCCCAACCTCGTCTTCCGCTGCAAGGGCTTCGCCGAGATGAGCGTTCTGTTGACCAGCATACGTGAGCGAGCAGCTGTGGTATCGGCGCCTCTGTTGGAGGTTCTAGACCGGGCCCATGACAGCGTGAAACTCGGCATCCAGACCAGCGGGATGGACTGCTTCCCACGGGCCTTCGAGATCGAGATCTCGGAGGCGTCCACTGGGCTACACCACTCGACTCTGGAAGTCACGCTCAACCGGGCAATCGCAGCTGGCCAGCAGATCTCCCACAGAGCAACCAAGCTCGCACCCTCGGTTGCATACAGTGCTCGGGTGCGCGGATTCCTGCACGAGAGCGGAAGCTGGACGAACTATTCCGAGTGCGTGCTCTTCACCACCCTCGCCAAGCACCCAGAGCTTGACCTGTTCGGCTCGCCACCGTCGCTCCTGCTCGCCAAGCTGCGGGAGATCAGGCGCAAGCTCTCCCACTACCACCTCCCAGAGGAGCACATCGCCGCCGGCGTCAGGCGATACAACATCCTGCTGCTGGGCAAGACCGGGACTGGCCTCACCTCCTTCCTCAACACCTGCGCGTCGGCCTTGACGGGCAGCTACACAACAGCCAGGAGCGATCAGGGCCGGTCGCCCGCCCAGACCTCCGCCGAGTCGACAGTGACCCACATCAAGAGCCTGGGCGTCGCCGGCATCCCAATCAACTTCTGGACCCTGTGTGCCGAGCAGTACGAGCCGAGCGTCAAGTGGATCGTGGGCGGTTCAGGCACTGCCCTCCGGAGGGGCAAGAGTACACATCCGTCGTCGGTCAGGGTCGCTGAGAGAATTCACGCCGTATGCCTCGCTGTGTCTCCTCAGTCTCTAGAGTCCCAGGGCGCCTTCGACGAGCTCCGGTCCGTCCACCACTCCCTGGTCGAGAGCGGTACGCAGTTGCTTGCCAATTCCTCCACCGCTTGTGCCCCAGCTCACCACTTGGACATCGCGCAGATATCCAGCCGATGGTGCTGTTCACGAAGGTGGACCAGCTGCCAGGCGCCGCCCTGGCCAGGGGAGATGTAAACACCATTTGGACAAACGCAGCGGTCGACGATGCCCTGTCGCAGTTGTCCAAGGAGGCCAATCTGAGCCGCGCAAACGTCTTCCCCGTGGTCAACTACACTGGGCCCGGAAAGCTCGACTACGCTCTGGAGAAGCTGGCGCTCAACGCCCTCACCGAAGCCGTGAACCAGGCCGAGCAGCGGGTCAACATCCTGCTCTCCCAGCCTAACGCGCCGTCCGCCCCGCGCCCTCAAGTCGAAGTTGTAGAGCGGAGTCAGCCGTCCTTCTCCGCGGCCAAATCTTTCTGGCAGGCCAGGTGCGCAGCAGCATCGCCCTCGATGAAGCCAGCGGCTTCGTGGCGACAATCGGTGCCCACCCCTCCTCCCGCGAGTTGGATCGCTGGTATCCCCGCCCAATCACGTGGTGAGGTTGGAGGCGCGGCCACAAGACAACCTTGCTTGCGAGCAAGGTCAGGCGAGATCAGCCATTAGTGGGTGTAGGTCTGGCATTTGGGTGTATACACTCATGCTTGTTTGCTTCATGATGTGTACCACAAATCAATACAACTTTGTTCAAAACACGCAAGCTGTGTGAGTTGGAAAGACCACATCACACAACCCCAATCCCTACATGCGCCAGGCACCACTCCAGCAACAGACCTTATACCCACGACGTGTGGTGATGTTTTGGAGGGGTGACAGTGGGTGGTGTTTTAAGCCACCATGACGACTTTGTCCTTGATGAGTGCACCAGCATTTACTGCTTCTGATGAATAGGCTCCAGGCACTTGGGAGGTCCATGCATGTAGCTGGGAAATGACCAGAGACAGCACCAGGGTCCGTCTTCCAAGAAAAGCGGCTGTGTGCAAGCACAATCACCAGAACCTTGATCAAGAATCTGAAGGGGGGTAACACACGTGATCATCAATGGATGGTGTCCCACATCGATACAAAAGGCGAGGAAAAGAAGCTGATGATCGCATCCAGAAAGTCTTCGCCTTCGGTGGAGACCTCGTGGGCAGGGAGATGGTCGCGTCGGCCACGCATCACGTCGACAAAGTTGTGCAGATTGTGGTAGCGCTCTGGCTCGTGGGTGCTGCTGGAGCGGGGGGAGGAAGCCGACGAGGAGCAGTCAGTGTAGGACGTGCCACAGCCAGAATCGTCTCCGTCTTCCTCATACTGCGGCGCCTCCCCATCCTCATCATCCTCATCCTCCTCCTCCTCCTCTTCCTCGTCGTCTTCCTGGTCGTCATCAGAGCCTGTCCGGCAGGTAAGCCAAGGCGAGGTTCCTCGGTCGGCCGAATGCTTCTTCGGAACCAGATCGCTTGCGGTGAGCACCGAGGCGATCACCTCGTCCGCTGGCGAGTGCGGAGCCCAAGTGTGCGCAGGCGGAGTGAGCGACTTGTGCGACGGCGTGGCGGGTCCACGCGGTAACTGCCAAAGGGGAAAGCAAGAGGAAAACCACCCACCCACCCACCACCGACGACGACGACGACGATGAGGGCCTCGCCGCCGAGAGTATTACGATCGCCAGAGCTGGAGAGATGCACGGGAAAGCCAGAGGGGAGGGAGAGGGGAGAGAGAGAGAGAGAGAGAGAAAGAACTTGCGGGGGTGACGCACGCAGCGAGGAGCAGGAAGCGGCAAGTTGCAGGCGCGCGTCGAGTGTCGATCGTGCCCTCGTGACGGGTTGGCGCGAGCGTCGCATTCCCCGCGAGTGCGTCGTGGCGCCGCCAATCTTTCCTCGTAGGCCTGGGCGTACTCCTCCTCCTCTTCCTCCTCTTCCTCCTCTTCGTCGTCGTCGTCTTCGGACTCGCTCAAGGCCGTTCCCCGCGTGTCGTCGGGTTCGGGCTCAGGTCCGCGGTCGTGGCGGTGCAGGCGACGACGACGAGGCCGGTCATCCGCCACGCCTTCCTGTGATCGGTCGGGGGCCTCGGCTTCCTCCGAGTGGGTTGTCCCGCCCGTGTCGGTCTCGCCGTCGGCGTGACGCCGCTCGAGACCATGGCCATCGCGCCGCTTGCCGGGCCTGGGCCTCCGCGCAGGCCCGTCCATCGGGGACTGGTGGTGGCGGTGGCGGTGGTGGCGTGGGCCCTCTCCGCCTCTCGTCAACGCGGCCACGCCCTCCTCGCGCTCAGGGGCCTGTGTCTCGCAAGGACGGCGGCGGCGGCGGCGACAGCGGCGGCGGCGCTCAGGGGAGTGCTGGGCTAGGGTCGCGCCGCCGCG
>JANDJZ010000686.1:0-20214 GCA_027943245.1 Acanthamoeba sp. SK_2022b | reverse complement strand
TCGCCCGGAAGATCGGACTTGATGCCCGTCACCAGCGCGCCCGCGATCACCGTTCCGGCCATGACCTGATAAGGCGACGCGGGCAGCGCCAGATTGCCGGAATTGCGGGTTTCCGTAGAACCGCTTTGCAGGAATGCTTCGTTCTGGTCTTGCCGACTCCGCGCAGCGGCTGGGGCGGCAACCTGGGCCGCCACCGAGGCCGGCCCGGCAGCGAGCGGGTCGAAGGCCGCGAGCGCATTGGCAGCACTAGGCACACCCGGCGCCGTCTGCGCCATCGTGGCGGTGGCGGTGGCGACGGCCTGGCCCTGACCGCCCGAGCGGAAGAACACCGACGAAGCCGCTGCGGCTTCGGCCTCCTTGCGCAAGGCATCGTTCGGATCGTGGCCGGGGGCCGCGTAAGCGGCCACGGCTGGCTGCTGCGAGTTCACGATGGCCGGGCCGAGGTCGCCCGGCAGCGGCGGCCCCAACTCGGGCGCCTTCGGCGGCAGCTTCGAGTAGTCGGCCGGCAGGCCATCCAGCCCTTCAGACTTCGAGACGCGATCGACGTTGTAAAGCTCGGTCTGCTCGTTGGCACCACGCCGCTGCGGTTGCAGCGACCAGATCG
This sequence comes from Acanthamoeba sp. SK_2022b, assembly GCA_027943245.1. Lineage (NCBI taxonomy): Eukaryota > Discosea > Longamoebia > Acanthamoebidae > Acanthamoeba > Acanthamoeba sp. SK_2022b. Next base: position 19,610 of record JANDJZ010000686.1, on the reverse strand, counting down.
TGGCCCCGAGCACGGCGACCGACAGGCCGCCGACGAGGACGGCCAGCGTGCGCCGGTTCAACCGGGTCACAGCACGCGGCTGGGCGCGCAGTGCCACCGCCTCGGGCGCGACCTTGCCCGCTTGCGGCGTGGCGAGGTCGGGAGTGTCGTCCTGGCTCATGGTCAGTTCCTCCGTGCCACGCCGTCCGTGCGCTCGATCCGCACCACGTCGCTCTTGTCGCCGCCCAGGCGCAGCTCGGCCGCGCCAAACAGGCGATCCACGATGTAGTACGGCGAGCGGAAGCGGTAGTTCACCAGTTGGCCGTCGCCTTCGGCCCCGATCACGAACAGCGGCGGAAGATCGCCCTGCGCGATGCCTGCGGGAAACTGGATATAGACCTTCTGCCCGTCGTCGAAGGCGCGCAGCGGCTTCCACGGCGGATTGCTGCCGCTGATCGCGTAGCGGAAGCGCAGGTTCTCCAGCGACAGGCCGCTATCGACCGGCGCGGCGGCGCTGGCCGCCTGCGCCTGGCGCTGCAAGGCCAGCATCCGGTCGCGCGGGTACTCCCAGGAAACCGACGCCATCCACGTCTTTTCCGTGGAAGTCAGCTCCAGCAGGTACGTCCTGCGGCTGGTGGTGATGACCAGATTGGTTTTCAGGCCCGACCGAATGGGCTTCACCAGCACGTTGACGCGCAAGTCGGCACCGCTGCCGCTGGATGTGTCGCCCACGATCCAGCGCACCGTATCGCCGGCGGCCACCGTCACCAGTTCCTCGCCCGGCTGGAGCGAAACCACGGTCACGCGGCCCACGGCCGCATAGACCTGATAGAGCGCGCCATCGGTGAAGGGCCACACCTGAATCGCGTTGACATAGCCCTCGCGCGTGGGCGCGACGCGCGCCTCGGTATTGGCCCGCGAGACGCGCACCTTCTCGTCGGCAGGTTCAGGCGCGGGCTTGGCGTCCTCGGCTTCGGGAGCCGGCATCAACTGCGCCGGCATCGGCAGCACCTCGGGCACGGCCACCACCTCCACCGGCGCGGGCGGCTCGGGCAGCGGCTGGGCCTGCACCGGCTCATCGAGTGAGATGGTCGGCGGCGGCTTGCCCTGCGTGGCGCAGCCCGCGAGGGCCAGCACGATCAACGACAAGGCGGATTTACGGAAAAGATCATTCATGGTTTTGCTCCTTCGGAAGAATCCAGTTCACGGCTCCACGACAGGCCGTTGACGTAGATGCCTAGCGGGTTCTTGCGCAGGCGTTCTTCGGTGCGCGGCGGCTGGAGCACGATGGACACCACCGCCGTCCACCGCTCCAGGCCCGCCGCGGCGCCGTTGACGTAGCGCCGTTCCGTCCAGCGCACGTTGAAAGACGTGTCGCTGGCGCGCACGACGCTGGTGATCTGCACCGTCACCGACTCCTTTCCGATGCGCGCGAACGGGTCGTTGACCCGCGCGTAATCGTTGAGCACGGCTGCGCCCTTGTCGGTCGTGTAGTCGTAGGCGTCGAGCCAGTTCTGGCGGACGACGATGGGGTCGATGGACAGCGAGCGCACCAGCGTCACGAAGCGCGCGATGTGGTGCGCCGTCTGCGCATCGCCCGGCCGGTACGGCGTGGCGGCTTCACCCACTGCGCGCACCTGGCCCGCGTTGTCCACCTCCACGACGTAGGGCGTGACGATGGACTGCGCCGAGCGCCACACCAGGCCGCCGGCCATCAGCAGCGCGAGCGTCAGGCAGCCGAAGGCCATCAGGCGCCAGTTCTTCGCCTGCACGCGCGGCGAGCCGATACGGTCGTCCCACACCTGGCCGGCAGCTTGGTACGGCGTGGCAGGCTGCGGCGTGTCGGCGTAGCGCACCTGCGGTTTCTTGAATCGCATGGTCAGTTCTCCTTATGAATCGGAATCGCGCAGGCTCGGCCCCTGGCCGGAGCCGCCGCCATCGCCACCGCGGAGCGTGTGGGCGGTGGTGGTCGCGGCCTGGGTGAGTTGCTGGCGGCGTTGCAGCCGCTTGGCCCAGGCGGGCTGCTCGGAGGGCTGTGCAGCGGCAGCGCCTGCGGGGGCTTCGCTGGTGGCGGCCTGGCCGGCTGACGCGCCGGCGTCGCCATTCCAGCCCGCGCGGAACGGCGCGGCCATGCGCTGCCCGGCAGCGGAAGCGCGGGATGCGGCTGCGCGTCCGGCAGACTGCGCGCCGGTCTTGGCGACGTTGCCCAAGCCCGCCATCGCGCCTTTGGCACCGCCGCCTGCTGCTGCGGAACCCGCCTGGAACGCCGACTTCGCGCTGCCAGCCGCCGACGTGGCGGCACGCGCGCCGCTGCCGGCCAGCTTGGCGGCGGCCGGTGCCATGCGAGCACCAGCGGCCACCGCACCGCCCACGCCCGTCGCGGCGGCACCGACAGCCACTGCGGTTCCGGCTGCACCGACGGCGGCGCCGGCCATCGCGCCTGCGCCGAGTTGGGGCGCACCGGACACGAGGCCCGTGGCGATGCCAGGGCCGAAGATCCCGAGCGCCAGCAAGGTGAGCGAGGCCAGCATGATGACCAGCGCGTGGTCGATGTTCGGTTCGGCGGGATGGACTTGGAACTGCGAGAACAGGCCCGAGCCGATGCCGACGATCACGGCCAGCACCAGGACCTTGATACCGGCGGCCACGACATTGCCCAGCACCTTCTCGGCGAGAAAGCTGGTCTTGTTCCACAGCGCGAACGGCACCAGCACGAACCCGGCGAGCGTGGTCAGCTTGAACTCGATCAGCGTGATGAAAAGCTGGATCGCCAGCACGAAGAAGCACAGCACCACGACCAGCCACGCGAGGAACATCACCACGATGGGGTCGAGGTTCACGAACACCTCGGGGAAGCCGGCCATCTCGCCGATCTGCTCCAGAATCGGCGCCCCGGCGTCGATGCCGGTCTTCGCGAGCCGGCCCGGCTGCAAGAAGTTCTCCATCGTGATGGACGAGCCGGTGGCGGTGATGCCCAGCCCAGCGAACGAGCGGAACACGATGCTGGCCAGCCAGTTGAAGTTGTTGAGGATGTAGGCGAAGGCACCGACGTAAAGCACCTTGCGCAGCAGCTTGGCGATCACGTCATCGCCCTGGCCGGTAGCGTGGCTCATGGCCCAATACAGCCCGGCGATCGTCATGTCGATGACGATCAGCGTGGCCGTGAGGAACGCCACTTCGCCGCGCAGCAGCCCGAAACCCGAGTCGATGTAGGTGGCGAAGGTGTTGAGGAACTGGTCGATGATGGTCACGTCATTCATGGCGTGCCCTCCGGGGCGGCGGGCAAGGCCGGCGCGGTGCCATCGGCCGGTTCCTCGAAGCTGGGCGGGATCGGCGGCATGTCGGCCAGCGTCCGGTATTCATCCGGCCCGGCCTCGCCGGAAAAGAAGCGCCGCCGGAAGGCTTCGGCGGCGGCGCGGCAAGCGTCCTCGCCCGTGGCCTCCCGGTCGGCCGCGCATTGCGCGCGCAACGCCTTGAGCCGCGCGGGGTCGGCAGCCAGGGCATCGGCGAGGTTGTCGGCCGGCTGCTCGCCGCAAGCGGCCAGCAGCACGGCACCAAGGACGAGGACGCATCGCATGTCGGCCCCCGTCAGTCGCGGTAGAAGTTGACGGACTGCGGCGTGTACGGCGTGCCTTCCCCGAGGAAGCGCCGCCGCACTTCGCGGGCGCGCTCGGTCGCCGCCGCCTGCCGCGCCAGTTCCAGCGAGGCGGCCCGGTCTTGCGTGATCTGGAGCCGCTGCGACTGGATCGACTGCTTGGCCTGCAAGGCGAGCAACTGGTTCGTGGCCTGCATCGCCTGCAACGCGCCTTGCGCCGACTGGCTCTTGCCAACCAGATCGGCCAGCACGCTTTCGTCTTCGCCCAGGTTCTGCGACACCTGCGCCTGCATCTGCATGGTGGTCTGCAAGCCGTTGAGCGTGTTCTTCCACCGCTCCTGGGCATCGCGGTACATCTGGTCGCCGCTGACGGTGGCGGCGTACTGCTCCGGGTACAGGCGGGCAAACTCCCGATCCAGATTCGTCACGTCGTAGGCCAAGCCTCGGGCCTGGGCGATCAGCCGCTCGGTCGTCGCCAGGTTGGCGCGCAACTGGCCGACCACGCTGGACGGCAGGCTGGCGAGGTTGCGCGCCTGGTTCATCAGCATTTGCGCTTCGTTCTGGAGCTGGCGAATCTGGTTGTTGATCTGCTCCAGCGTGCGGATCGCGGTCATCGTGTTCTGCACGAGGTTGGTGGGGTCGATCACGACCCATTGCGCATGGGCAGTGGCGGTGCAAAGCATGGCCGCGATGGCAGCGGCGACAAGGCGCTTCTTCATGGCAGGATCTCCTGTGGGTGGTCAGCGAAGGAACCCGGCGCGAGGCCGGGGAACGAGGGCAGCAGGTCAGCCGCCCAATCGAGGCCGCGATGGCGCAGCCAGGCGCCCGCGAAGCCAGGCGTGCCGGCGTCCAGCAGCACGCGGTCTATGTCGCGCTGGTCTTGCGGCGTGGAAGCGCCCGCAAACGCCAACGCTGCCGGCCCCAGGTCGAGGTCGAATAGGCGGTTGCCGAGGCGGGATTGGTAGTAGTAGTCGCGCTTGGGCTGCGCGGTGGCGACGATCTCGATCTGCCGCGAATTTAGGCCGAAGCCTTCGTAGATCGTGCGAATCTGCGGCTCGGTCGCCTGCGGGTTCGGCAGGAAGATGCGGCTTGCACAGCTTTCGATGATCGCGGGCGCGATGCTCGAATCCTTGATGTCCGCAAGCGACTGTGTGGCGAAGATGACGCTGACGTTCTTCTTGCGAAGCGTCTTGAGCCACTGCCGGATGCGCGCGGCAAACACGGGGTCATCGAGGAACAGCCACGCTTCATCGAGGATCAGCAGCGTGGGCGCACCGTCAAAGCGTTCATCGAAACGCGCAAAGAGGTAATGCAGCACGGCCATGACGGCGGCCTTGCTGTGCATCAGCTCCTCCATCTCGAAACCCTGCACGTCGGCCATGCCCAGCCGGTCGTGATCGGCATCCAGCAGCTTGCCGTGCGCGCCGCCGAGCACATACGGCGCGAGCGCCTGGCGCAGCGCATTGCTCTGCAACAGCACGGACAGCCCGGTCATCGTGCGCTGCTCCACCGGCGCACCGGCAAGGCTGCCGAGTGCCGACCAGATGGCCGCCTTCTCGTCCGGGCCGACCGCCACGCCTTCGTGCAGCAAGCGCCCCTCGATCCATTCGGCGGCCCAGGTGCGGTAGCCCTCGCGGTCGATGCGGGCGAGCGGCTGGAAGGCGATTTCGCCATCCATGCTCAGGTCGTAGTGCTCGCCGCCCAGCCCGAGGATGGTGGCGCGCATCGAGCGCCCCATGTCGAAGGCGAAGATGCGCGAGCCGCGATAGCGGCGGAACTGCATCGCCAGCGTGGCGAGCAAGACCGACTTGCCCATGCCGGTCGGGCCGGCGACCAGCGTGTGGCCCACGTCGCCGATGTGCGTCACCAGCCGGAACGGCGTCGCGCCATCGGTGCGTGTGACGATCAGCGGCGGGCCGCCCAGGTGGTCGTTCTTCTCCGGCCCGGCCCATACCGCCGACACCGGCATCATGTGCGCCAGGTTCAGCGTCGAGACGATGGGCTGGCGCACGTTGGCGTAGGCGTTGCCGGGGAGCGAGGACAGCCACGCATCCACGGCATTGAGCGTTTCGGGGATGGTGACAAAGCCCCGGCCCTGGATGACGCGCTCCACCATGCGCAGCTTCTCGTCGGCTGCGCCGGCGTCCTCGTCCGTGACGGTGACGGTCGCCGTCAGGTAGCCGAAGGCGACTTGATCGCTGCCCAGCTCCTGCAAGGCGGCATCAGCGTCGGCGGCCTTGTTGTTCGCGTCGGTATCGACCAGCGGGCTTTCCTGCTGGAAGATCGTTTCGCGCAGCAGCGCAATGACGTTCTTGCGCTTGGCAAACCACTGACGGCGCAGGCGGGCGAGTTCTTTTTCCGCCTCGGATTTATCCAGGCACAGAAAGCGCGTACTCCAGCGATACCCAAATCCCAGGCGGTTGAGGTCGTCCAGAATCCCCGGCCAGGTCGAGGTCGGGAAGCCCCGCACCGACACCACACGCAGGTGCCGGTCGCCCAGCATGGGCGCCAAGCCACCGACCAGCGGCGAGTCGGTCAGCAGCGCGTCGATGTGGAAAGGCACCTCGGGCACGCCGACGCGAAAGCGCCGCGTCGAGATAGTCGAATGCAAATAGGTCAGAGTCTGCGCGTCGTCCAGCCAGGCGATTTCCGGCATCACGCCATCGAGCAGGTCGAAGACGCGATCCGTTTCCGCGACGAAGGCTTGCAGCCGCTCGCGCCAGTCCACGCCACTCGTCGGCGTGTTCTCGTAGAGCATCTTGGCGGCTCGGGCGCGCGATTCCTCGGGCGGCAGGTACACCAGCGTCAGGTGATAGCCGCTCTCGAAGTGGTGGCCGGTATCCTCGAAGGCCGAGCGGCGTTCTTCGTCCACCAGCCACGAAAGCGGCTCGGAAAAGTCCGAGTGCGGGTAGTCGGCGGCGGCGCGGCGCTCGGCCTCGATGAACAGCGCCCAGCCCGAACCCAGCCGGCGCAGCGCGTTGTTCAAGCGCGCCGACGTGGCGATCAGCTCGCCTTGCGTTGCACTGTCGAGGTCAGGCCCGCGAAACCGGGCCGTGCGCTGGAAACTGCCGTCCTTGTTCAAGACGACACCCGGCGCGACCAGTCCGGCCCAGGGCAGCCAGTCGGCGAGCAGCGCGGGCCGCTGGCGGTATTCGGCGAGGTTCAGCATGGCGGCCCCCTCACACGTCCAGCAGCGGGCGGTGTTTGATGTGCCGGGCGAACACGGCCATGAACTGCGGATCGACGCGCGCACCCCATACCGCCAGCGAATGGCCGACGATCCAAAGCACGACGCCCGGAATCCACAGTTGCAGGCCCAGCCCGACGGCGGCGGCCAGCGTCCCGTTGGCAATCGCCACGGTGCGCGGTGCGCCGCCCAGCAAGATCGGCTCGGTGAGCGAGCGATGCAGCGGCACCTCGAACCCGGCTGCGAAGCTATCCGGGGCGCTCATACGACAGCCCCGCCCGAGAACGAAAAGAACGATAGGAAGAAGCTCGAAGCCGCGAACGCGATGGACAGGCCGAACACGATCTGGATCAGCTTGCGGAAACCGCCCGACGTGTCGCCGAAGGCCAGCGCGAGGCCCGTGGCGATGATGATGATGACGGCCACGATGCGTGCCACCGGCCCCTGGATGGATTCGAGGATGGATTGCAGCGGGCCTTCCCACGGCATCGAGGAACCGGCGGCCTGCGCGGTTCCGGCCAGGAACAGCAGCAGCGCGGCCAGCAGCAGCCCTTGCCCCGCAGGGCGGCCCAGGCAGCGCAGCCGCGCGAGGATGGACAGGTGCGAAGGCGGATTTACGGAAACACGGAAGGCATGGGCGTGCGTCATGGCAGTTCTCCAGAGGGATTGAGGGACGGGGATGAGGAAGTCGCCGCAGCGGATGCGGCATCGGGAACTGGCGACAGCTCGGGAAACGGCGTGTCCATCGCATCCGCCAGTTGGTAGCCAACGCCGTCGAAGCCGACGACGCGGGCGATGCTCTCGATGCGGCGCTTCCGTCCGCGCCCGGCGATGTGGATCACCACGTTGACCGCCTCGGCGATCAGCGCACGCGGCGGGTTCACCGCCACTTCGAGAATCAGTTGCTCCATGCGCAGCAGCGCGCCCAGCGCGGAACCGGCGTGGATCGTGGCGATGCCGCCGGGATGGCCTGTGCCCCACACCTTGATGAGATCTAGTGCCTCGGCTCCGCGCACCTCGCCGACGACGACGCGATCAGGCCGCAGGCGCATGGATGAGCGCACCAGCTCGGTCATGGACACCACGCCGGAGCGCGTGCGTAGCGGCACGTGGTCGCGGGCGACGCATTGCAGTTCCACGGTGTCTTCGAGCACCAGTACGCGGTCGCCGGTGGCGGCTATCTCGGCCAACAGCGCGTTCGCCAAGGTCGTCTTGCCGCTGCTGGTGGCCCCGGCGATCAAGACGTTCTGGCGCTCGCGCACGGCGCGCACCAGAAAGCCTGCCTGGGCGGCGGTCATCATTCCGTCCACGACGTACCGCTCCAGCGGGATCACGCCGATGGCGCGCTTGCGCAGCGCGAAGGCCGGCCCCGGCGCGGCGGGCGGCAAGATGCCCTCGAAGCGTTCGCCGGTTTCGGGCAGTTCGGCGGACAGCAGCGGCTGGCCGCGATGCACCTCCGCGCCGACGTGGGTCGCGACCAGGCGGATGATTCGCTCGCCATCGGCTTCGGGCAGCTCCACGCCCATAGGCGCGCGGCCCGACGACAGGCGATCCACCCAAAGGGTGCGGTCGGGGTTGAGCATGATTTCCACCACGTCGGGGTCTTCGAGCGCGGTGGCGATTAGCGGCCCCATTGCCGTGCGCAGCATCTGGATGCGCCGGTCGAGCGACGTGGCACTCATGGATTGGGGAACGGCACTCATGACGCACGCTCCCGCGCCTGAGCCGCTGCGGCGGCGTCCTCCATCCGCATCGGGTCGGGGTGCAGTTCCTCCACCACGTCGCGCACCAGGCTGCGTCCGCGCATCAGGTGGCGGCCAAGCTGCTCGGTGAACTGCTCGAAGCGCGCCTTGCCCTGAGCACGGGCCGCGTCTTGGTGCGCTTCGGGAACCGGCGTGCTGACGGTCAGGTAGTAGCGGATGAAAAGCGCCAGCGTCTCGATGGCGATGTTCTGGTCGCGCTCCATGCGCTCGGCCTGGCGCGACAGCCGATCAAGGCGCTTGGCGATAGCGGCCTCGCGCTGGTCGGCGGCATCGGGCGACAGCCACGATGCGAGCGCCGCCGCGACGATGGATGACTTGGACACGCCTTTCTTGGCGGCCAGTTCATCGAGCCGCTGGGCGTGCTCGGGCTGAATAAAGAGGTTCAGGCGGTAGCTCATAGCTCGATTCCGTCGTTGGGGTCGAGGGACGCCAGCCGGGCCACGCGCTGCATGGGCGGATCAAGCTGGCGAGGAAGGGGAAGCGGCAGGTCGTCGTCGTCATCGAGCAGCGCCAGGTCGGCCGCGGGCGCGGCCAGCTCGGGGTCGTAGGCGACGGTTTCGGAAAGCTCTGGCTGACGGCGCGGGCCGCCGTCGTCAGTGCTGGCCGGGAAGCCCTCGGCTTCTCCGGCGGCAGGCGGAGTCAGCACGGCGGGGATCGCCAAGCCGCTCCAGTCGTCAGCGCGCGCAGGCGGCGCGTCCGCGTACTGCCCGTCCGCCAGCGCAGGCGGCGGCATGACACGCTGCTTGAAATTGGTGTCGGCGTAGTAGCGCAGCTTCGTGGCCTTGATGGGGGCCACGCTGGACACCATCACCACGGCCTCATCGGGCGGAAGCTGCATGACTTCACCCGGCGTCAGCAGCGGGCGGGCCGTCTCTTGACGCGACACCATGAGGTGGCCCAGCCACGGCGCGAGCCGGTGGCCTGCGTAGTTGCGCTGGGCGCGCAGCTCGGTCGCGGTGCCCAGCGTCTCGGAGATGCGCTTCGCTGTGCGTTCGTCGTTCGTGGCGAACGTCACGCGCACATGGCAGTTGTCGAGGATGGAGTGGTTCTGCCCATACGCCTTGTCGATCTGGTTGAGCGACTGCGCGATGAGGAAGCTGCGGATGCCGTAGCCCGCCATGAAGGCCAAGGCCGTCTCGAAGAAGTCGAGCCGGCCCAAGGCCGGGAACTCGTCGAGCATCAGCAGCAGCTTGTGCCTGCGCGCTATGCCGTCCGAGCCGTCCAGCGATTCGGTCAGGCGCCGGCCGATCTGGTTGAGGATCAGGCGGATGAGCGGCTTTGTGCGGCTGATGTCCGAAGGCGGCACCACCAGGTACAGCGACACCGGGTGCTCGGCGGAGATGAGATCGGCGATGCGCCAGTCGCAGCGCGACGTGACTTCGGCCACCGTGGGATCACGATAGAGGCCCAAGAACGACATGGCGGTGCTCAACACGCCGGAACGCTCGTTGTCCGACTTGTTGAGCACTTCGCGCGCCGCCGAAGCGACGACGGGATGCGGGCCATCGCCGAGATGCGGCGTGGTCATCATCCGGTGCAAGGTCAGCTCGAAGGGGCTGGCCGGGTCACTGAGGAAGTTGGCGACGCCGCGCAGCGTCTTGTCTTCGCTCGCGTAGAGCACATGCAGGATGGCCCCGACCAGCAGCGCGTGAGAGGTCTTTTCCCAATGGTTGCGCTTCTCCAGCGCGCCTTCGGGATCGACCAGAATGTCCGCGATGTTCTGCACGTCGCGCACTTCATGCGCGCCGCGCCGTACCTCCAGCAGCGGGTTGTAGGCCGCCGACTTCGCATCGGTCGGGTTGAACAGCAGGCAATGGCTGAAACGGCTGCGCCAGCCGGCGGTGATCTGCCAGTTCTCGCCCTTGATGTCGTGGATGACCGCTGAAGCCGGCCAGCTCAACAAGGTGGGCACCACCAGGCCGACACCCTTGCCGCTGCGCGTGGGCGCGAAGGTCAGGACGTGCTCTGGCCCTTCATGGCGCAGGTACTGGCGGTCGTGCTGGCCGAGGAACACGCCCGCTGGCTGCGTGAGGCCCGCCTTGCGAATGTCCTGCGCGTTCGCCCAGCGGGCCGACCCGTAGGTCGTGACCAGGCGTGCCTGCCGCGAGCGCCAGACCGACATGGCAATGGCGACGGCCACGGCGACCATGCCACTGCTGCCCGCGATGGCTCCGCCGGTGTCGAAGGTTTCCGGGGTATAGGCGCCGTAAGAAAACCACCACTCAAACAGCTTCCACGGGTGATAGATCGGCGTGCCAAGAAGATCGAACCAAGGCGAGCCAAGGCGTACTTGATAGCCAAGGGCTGCTGCTGTCCATTGTGTGGCGCCCCACACTCCGGCGATCACGATGCCGAATACCACGGCGATCTGACCGAATAGCACGTTCGTCCCTTGCATGACCTCGCCTCCGATTTCTCCTGCGCTGATTCCTCATGGAAAAAGCGGCACACGGACGTGCCGCAGGCGTCAGGATCGGTGCCGGGCCAGTGCCGGTCAAAGACCGTTTAGGACAGAAAGGTCGAACAAAAAGAAAGAATTAGCGCACTGGCGAGCCAAAGAAAAACGCCGCAAGCGCGGGCGCATTGCGGCGTGTTGGGCGGAAAAATGAAGGTAATGCGGCGAACCGACAACAATCAGAACTTGGGCGATTCCTTCGGTGGCGTGTACGGGGTTTCTCCGTCGCCATAGAACCGCTTGCGCGTGGCTTCGGCGACCCGATTACACAGCACGTCGCCCAGCTTGGCACGGTCGGTTTTGCATTGCTGGCGCAGCTCCTTGAGCCGTTCGGGGTTGGCTGCCAGTTCTTCCACCGTCGGGATATTTGCCTCCGAATCGGCGGCTTTCTGCGGCGCCTCGGATTGGCCGCAGGCGGTCAATGCGGCCGCCAGCAAGAAAGGAATGGTCTTCTTCACGGCGTAGGTACCTCCGGTAGGTCAAGAGTATGGCCCGTGATGGGCCGGGGAGATTCCGGTGATTCGATAGCCTGCACACGTTTAATGAAGCGTGTCAGCACATCGGAGGGGAAATTCTCTGGGCGGAGCAGGTACGTCGTCAGCGGCGGTACACGGGACGCCAGTGGTCGCGCTACCACGCCCGGTTCACGGCTTGCGACAATGTGCGCTGCACCCGCCAGGCCAAGTGCGAAGCCTGCCGATACGAGCGCCATCATCAGGTCGCAGGAAGCGACCCGCTCCGCAATTAGCGGCTCCATGTCCGCCCGACGCAGCACTCGATCAACGTGTTTGGCATGGCCTTCGCACACTTGCGGGTCGCACAAGACAAGCGGGTAGCGCAGCAACTCATCCAGAGGGATGCGTTTGTGGGCCAATAGCGGATGCCTCGCCGGCACCGCCACCATAAGCGGATCGCTCCAAGCCGGTAAAGCGACGATGCCATCGCCTGCCTCCCTGGACTGCGCGAATCCTACGTCGTACAGATCGTCATGTAGTCCCTTGATCTGTTGTGACAGTGGCACCTCGAAGAATCGGATTTCGACCTCTGGTTCTTCTTGTCGGCAGACGGCGAGCAAAGCAGATAGGCGTGACGGGGTGATGCCGTCGGACAGCGCCACGCGCAACTGTCCATGAAATCCATTGGCCGCTGCCCTCACACTGTCCCGTGCTTGTTCCAAGGCGGCGAAGACGCGGCGCACGTGCTCCAGAAACAGTTTCCCGGCGCGGGTGAGTTGAGTGCTGCGAGTGGTTCGAGCAAACAGCACAACGCCCAGTTCTTCTTCCAACTCTTTGATAGCACGCGACAACGGTGATTGCTCGATGTGCAGCTTCTCCGCGGCGCGGCCGAAGTGGAGTTCTTCGGCTACGGCCCAGAAATAGCGTAGATGGCGCAACTCCATGAGAACTTCCCTATATATAGGCGTGTGCCGCCTTCTCCACGCGCATGCATATCTACAGCCTTGTCGCTCTGAAACTGTCAACGCGCTAGCAGAGCGTGTAATCAGACCGAGTTGTCGTAACTGAAAAACTCAAATGTTCGTGTTGCCGACCAACTTATCTTTAGGCCCTCACGATGCAGATTGACTACCCCATCAGGCGGCAATGGGGCCTCGTTCCAAAACAGACGACTGCCTTGTGGCGATCGCCTCTTGCTACCGCAGTAAGAGCGTTGGAATGCGTGACGAGCGCAATAAGTCCGTCGTCTTGCTTCCAAATAGCAGGCCGCGCAGTGGTGAATGACCAAATGCGCCCATGATGAGCATGTCAATGGACTGTTCTTTCACTGCCGTTGCAATCACTGTTTCGGCATCTCCGGGAACCAGTGAAACCGTCACCTCGAAGCCTGCTGCTTTCAGGGTGTCCCTGGCCCAATCAAGCGATTTGGGTGCGTCTCTGCTTTGCTTGCCGGACATCAGCAATAGGATGGGCAATCCGCGAAACAGCGGGCTGCCCGCCACCATTTCAACGCCGCGCCGTGTGACGGTGCCGCCATCGAAGGCGATCATCACCCGTTGGGGCGCCTTGAAGTCTTCGGTCACGGTCAGGATGGGGCGATTCAGAGCGCGAACCAGATGCTCGACATGATGGCCCAGCTCACGTCGCGCCACTTCGGCCCCTGCACCTCGTCGGCCCAGCACTAACAGACGCACGCCTTGCGCCTGTTCCACCACTGTGTCTTCCAGTGCGCCGTGACGCTGCCGCACATCGACGCGCGCCGCACCCGCCGCCAATGCGCGTTCGCGCAGTTGGTTCAGGAACAGCCGGCCTTGCTCTCTCGCGCTCTTGGCGCGTGCTTCGTCCTCGGCTGACAGTTGTGCCAACAGGCTTTCCTGAGCGTCGACGCCGATGGCACCGCTGTGGTCGTCGCCCGGTCCCCGCTCGGGATGGCTGTCGATCACGTGTAGGAACTCCAGCGGTGCATCCATGCGGTGGGCCGCCCAGGCCGCGCAGTGGGCCACATGAACCGCGTATCGTGATTGATCGACGCAAGCCAGCACCTTATTCTCGTTTTTCATGATCCGTTCTCCTTGTTAGTGGCCCGCGAGCATGTCGGCAGCGCCGTCCTTGTCGTGGACGCCGAACTTGTCCACCATCGTGGTGCTGGCCTCGTTCAGGCCGATCACTTCCACTTCCGTGCCTTCGCGCCGGAACTTGATGACCACCTTGTCCAAGGCGCTCACCGCGGTGATGTCCCAGAAGTGGGTGCGGCTGACGTCGATGCGTACTTTGTCGATGACTTCCTTGTAGTCGAAGGCATTGACGAAGCGTTCGGCCGATGCGAAGAACACCTGGCCGGTGATGGTGTAGGTGCGTATGCGGCCTTCGTCCTCCGTGAGGGAGGACGCATGGAAGATCCGGCCGACCTTGTGGGCGAAGAAAAAGCCCGAGAGCAGCACACCAACCAGCACGCCCTTGGCTAGGTCATGGGTACCTACCGTCATGGCGACAGTCGCGAGCATCACCACGCTGGAACTCTTGGGGTGCGCGCGCAGGTTGCGAAACGATGTCCAGCTAAAGGTACCGATGGCCACCATGATCATCACTGCAACCAGTGCAGCCATTGGAATGCGCGCCACCCAATCTCCGATGAACACCACCATCAGCAGCAGGAATACACCGGCTGCAAGCGTGGACAGCCGGCCCCGGCCACCCGACTTCACGTTGATGACCGACTGGCCGATCATGGCGCAACCCGCCATGCCGCCGAGAAAACCGCTGGCAATGTTCGCCACGCCTTGGCCTACGCATTCACGGTTTTTGTTGCTGTTCGTGTCGGTCAGGTCATCGACGATGGAAGCCGTCATCATGGATTCCAACAGGCCCACCACGGCCAAGGTGGCCGACACCGGGAAGATGATCTTGAGCGTCTCCAGATTCAACGGCACATCGGGCAGTAGGAACACCGGCAGGCTGTCGGGCAACTGGCCCATGTCACCCACGGTGCGGATGTCGAGGCCAAGGACGATCGCCACGGCGGTCAGCACCACGATGGCCACCAGGGGGGACGGCACGGCCTTGGTGATACGGGGGAAGAGATAGATGATGGCCAGGCCCGCCGCCGTCATGGCATAGACGTGCCAGGTCACGTTCGTCAGCTCGGGCAACTGGGCCATGAAGATCAGGATCGCCAGCGCGTTGACGAAGCCGGTGATGACCGAGCGCGAGACGAAGCGCATCAACGCGCCGAGCTTTAGCCAGCCAGCGATGATCTGAAGTACACCCGTCAGCACCGTGGCGGCCAGCAGGTATTGCAGTCCGTGTTCTTTGACCAGCGTGACCATCAGCAGCGCCATCGCGCCGGTGGCCCCCGAAATCATGCCCGGTCGGCCGCCTGTGAAAGCAGTCACTGCGGCGATGCAGAATGAGGCATACAGGCCGACCTTGGGATCGACGCCTGCGATGATCGAGAAGGCGATGGCTTCGGGGATGAGGGCGAGCGCTACGACGACGCCAGCCAATAGGTCGTGCCGGACGTTGGAGAACCAGTCCTGGCGCAGGGATTTCATCATTGATCTATTCCGGGGGCAGGCTCGGCCGCAGGCTGGAACGGATCTAGGCGCGAATGCCTCTTTCCGAACCCGGAATAGAGAACAGCCCAAAAAGTAAGGGCTGGCAAAACACAGCCAGTCGAACGTACAGCCTCGTGCGAGCGAAGTTTGAAATTAGAAAAGCGGCTCGCTGCGAGACTGATAGTTACACTGGTAAGAGCTCCAAATAGGTGGCTGTGTGCTGATGGGTAGTGCGGGGATTGTAACTGCTTTTGCGCACCGCAGCAAGTCCCGGCAGCGCGTCTCTTGCTAGGTTGCTGCCGTTCCCGATGATTGCCCAGACGCTTGGTAGCTTCTAAGGTCTCTTTCTTAGCGACCGCTCGGCGATGTCCGAGTTCTGCGACTCATGTTCAATGCCAGCACTAGAATGGGTCATGTCCCATTGCGGTCGTATGTCTTGGAAGCATCAGCCTGCCTTGGTTGGTCGGCCACTTCCTTGCGGCTACTTCTTCCCTGTGACTCCGCCCTGAGCGCACATCGTGTGCTTGTCGGCAGTCGCCAGGTTGACCACGAATAGCCGAGTACGCCTCACCCCCTGTCTTGAGGGCGTGAACCTCGTAGCTCATTGTCGGCAACATGAAAGTGTGACTTCCTCGCAGATGTCGATCTAGCGAGGATGTCGAGCTACGAGAAGATGGATGGAACAGCCTAAAGGGCATCTAACCATCAGATCCTGCGATTCCGCAGGCCCTCGCCGATCTGTCATGTACGGAGTCGGTGTGAAGACCGACCAACATAGAACCGACATGGGCCGACATGCGTTGCCAGACAGATTCCGTACAACCCGCCGACTCGCCTGCCGAATGGCCTTTTCATACCGTCTATCTTTGGGACGCACAAACAAGACTCGCTCCGTTGCTACTTCTGGTAGGGGCGTTCGGCTCATGGCTGACGGTGGACATGCTTCGGTGGCAGACGTTTCACCGTAGCCTGGATGTAGCGTTGCCTTGGCTTGCCCTGTTTCATGTGCTATGGCCACTGTTCGGGCCGCGCGGTGCAGCCGTGCGAGCGCAGTTGGGCGCAAGCTGGAATTGGCACAGTTCCCTGGCGCCTTGGTCATTAAGAATGCTCGGCCCAGGTCATCAAGGATTAGCCATCAGAGCACTGGTGCTATTGCTTGCGCTAGGAATGGCCTTTTCCGCCATGTTCTCCCGCACGTGGCACCAAGGACTGGCCTCCGTCTTGGTGCTGGCCGTCGTTTTGCAGATGTTGGGCCAACTATGGGTGCATTGGCGTGCAGGTGACGCACTGCTGCCAGCACTGCTACATGGCATGGGCCCAAGTCGCCTCAATGAAGCCTTGCCAAAACACGCACGTGGCATGGCACTGATTCTGACAATGGTGATTCCGGTCTGCTGGGGATGGCAAGAGGTACGCATTGAACCTTAACTGTCCTGTAGCAGAGCTGAAATTGGGGGTTGGTTATCGCCCGAATCCTCGCTGCCGCCCAATCTCCCACGACACCCTACCGCCGCGCACCGTGGCGGCAAGCTGCTGCCCCAAGCGTTGTTCGATCACCGGCTTCCACGGCACCAGACTGAATCCCATGCCGTCATCGAGCATCGCGTAGCGCCCGCTGGCGAGCATGACGGAGCGCCGGTAGATTCCGGCCACGCGCTGCCCGTCGGCGACCGGGCGATGCTCCAGGCCGGTATCAGCAGCAATGGCCTTCGCGGCCTGTGCCAGTTCCCGGTTGCGCAGCGTGCCCAGCAGGTTGCGCGCCAGGATCACGCGCTGCCCGCGCCGCTCGGCCAGCCCTTGTTCGGCGAGGAAGTCGGCGCGCTGCTGCATCGCCTGCTTGGCCTCGCCGCCAAACCCCAGGTCGCCCAGGCCAGTGCCGCCGCCGATCAACTGTTGGTCAAGCCAGGTGGCCCCGATCACGCGCGCCTGCCGCTCGATGGGCAGGTGCGATTTCAGCTCCACGGCCACGCCGCCCAGGCGCTGCGCGTCGTAGCGGCGGCCCTGCTCGGGCAGGTCGCCCGGCACCTTCCATAGCCCCTCGGCTACGCGCTCCACGATGCCCGCCCGGCGTAGGGCTTCCAGCCTGCGGACATGGGCCGCCACAACTTCCTGCGGATCGCGTCCGGGGACGGCCTGGCCCTGTGTCACGGCCAGGTGGTGGTCGGTGCGGTACAGGCCATCGCTCGCCAGCGCGGCAATGTTCCTGTCGGCCGCGCGCACGTCGGCCGATCCCTTCACCTCCACCACGGCCCCGGTCGGATAGTTCGCCAACTCGTCGCGGGCGTTGAGCGCGACGTAGTGGGCCTTGCCGTCCACGCCGTCGATGACCAGATAGCCCCGGTCGTGCAGTTCGTCGGCCAGCCCCTTCGCGGCCACGCGGCCGACGATGGTGCGGCCATCCTCGCCCGGCTCGAACACCGCCAGCTCGCGCGGCTGGCCGCTCATGGCCCGCTGCATGGTGCGGATAATGTCGCCGCGCTCGCCCAAGGCGCGCAAGGTCTTCTCGGCATCGGCATGGATGGCCCAGGAGCCGGGCTGCGTCTCGTCGGCCAGGCCCAGGCGCTGCAAGCGTTGCAGGCGGCCGATCAGCAACAGGCGTTGGCGCTGCAAGCGAGGTTCGTTGAGCCGTTCGACATGCACCAGGCCATCGTCGCCGGCCTCGCGCTTCAAGGTGCGATCCAGACTCGTCCACCGCTCTTGCTCCACCTCGCGCTGCAAGGTCTGCTGGATCTCCAGCTCAGTGCGCGGCCCCAGCCACTCGGTCGCCAGTTCGGCGGCGCGGTGGCGGAAGCCGTCGGCGATGTAGTCGCCCGCGATGATGAGGTCTTTGCCGGTGTCGTCGCGCCCGCGCACGACGATGTGCGTGTGCGGGTTGTCGGTGTTCCAGTGGTTCACGGCCACCCAATCGAGGCCCGTGCCCAGGTCGGCCTCCATGCGGCCCATGAGGTGCCTCGTGTAGGTGCGCAGGTCTTCCAGCTCCGCGCCATCCTCGGGCGAGAGGATGAAGCGGAAATGGTGCCGGTCGTCGGCGCAGCGTTCCTTGAAGGCGTCGAGGTCGGCCACGTCTGTCTGCGAATCCCAGGACAGGTAGGTCTCGCGTTTCTTTGTCTCCACCCTTCCACCTTCAACAGCGCCTACTTGGTTGTGCACCACGGGCTCCTCCATCAGAATGTTGTTGAATCGTGCAGCCTCGTCCGGTCGTGACTCCCAGCCCGTTTTCTTGGCGCCAAGAACGCCAGAGCTGCCAACCATATTTTATTCTTAAGAAGGCGTGTTGCGTCACGTTCAACGGAGATTCACGTTTTGGCCAATGGCGCACCAACCAACGGAGGCCAAGAATACCAGAGATGTTTTTGGTGAGGCCATCGTGCCATTGGCTGTATCTCTGCACGTGGTGAAGCGGTGGGCGGATATATCAGGGAGCTATTTTTTGGAGTGCGTGTGCCGCGTGACTGGGGTTCTGTGGCTACGCCGGAGCTGTGCGGCCAGCTGGCGGCGCGGACGAGCAAGAACACCCTCGCCACCGTTGAGAGTAGAGGGAACCGGAGCTCTCAACGCCGCGAGACAGGGAGAAGGCAGATGTTCTCTACTCGCTGTAGAGCAGGGACCAGGACTGCTGCAGGCACGAGAAATGGGAGGCAGCTGCGGTAGCCAACCACGGAATGGAGGCCTGTTGGCAAGCAGCCAAAAGGGAAAAGCCAGCCGGAGACGGAGTAATCATCGACCAATCAGGTTGAGGACAAGAAATGACAGTGCCTTTCTTGCCGACATTTGTGGTGGGAAGTAGGGACAACTGACATGCCCATCAACACCGGGGGGATAAAAGCGGACCTGTCCCAACACTCCCCTGCGCTCTTGCTCTCACCCAGCAGATAGCCACCCTCCCCTTTTTCACGCTGACCAACGGTCCCACCGCTTCAACTCCACTTCCCACTTATCCACATACCGCGGTTCTTCTCCTCACTGCACTACCCTTCACTCAGGCCCACCTTCACGCTCAGTCACTTATCGATACCTCCAGCGAGCACCTTACACCTTATCGATAGCTCCCCATCTAAACCTAAAGAGCCCAGACGACGGCGCCAAAGTACGACGAGCAAAGAACGAAAGCGAAGGAAAGGACAATAACGCGTTGGGAGAGTGCGACGCGAATAGCGAGAGCGACCGAGATTCCAGCGACCGTCAAGGAAACCGACCCGACAACCAAGCGTTCTCACTTCAGAAGATGGAGATTTGCCGCTTCCCCGTCGTGCAGAAGCCCCTCGAGCGCGTTCCCCTGCCACCGCGCGTGAGGAGTAACTCGATGTCGCGTACACTTCCCTCGTCGCCGAGCCTCGAAGACATTCTAGGGAGCTGTGACGGCAGTCTCCTCGAGCTGAACGACGCTCTTAAGAAGGCTGAGCCCTCTTCCTCTCGGCCCAGCTCGCCCTCCACTAATCCTTCGGCGCCTATGGCGACCAAGGTAACCAAGGTCGTCCATAGGAACATCAAGATGAAAGTGGATCCTTCCACCTCGGCGACCGCTCCAACCACTATCCTTCCTTCGCCTTCTTCGCCAGGCGGTGGCGTTGGCTCCTTCATCCCCTTGCCTCTGCCTTCGATCGTGCCTCTTCATCACCAGG
>JANDJZ010000685.1:0-13868 GCA_027943245.1 Acanthamoeba sp. SK_2022b | reverse complement strand
CATACTTTGGCGATGACTTTCACACAAGTGGGCAGGGAGAGCGAGTGGTAAAGGAGTTGATGGCGAACTGGGTCGAGGCGGGTCAGCTGCTCCTGGGCGGGCGGAGGAGTGTGAAAAAAGAGGGCGCATCTCGTACGGCCGAGCACCAAGTGGAGGTTGTCGCAAGGGGGAGCATGAGTGGACGGGATGTGGTCATCTTGTGCACGCTCACACGCTGCGCACACACTTGTGCAGTTTCCCTGAGAAACAGGAAAGAAGCGATCACGCACCACACCCCAGACAACAGCCAGCACCACCGTGTGGAAAATAGTGATGAAGTGCAAGCGAAGGGCAAAGAAAGAGTCGACGATGGTCCAGACTGACTCGTCGACAATTTGTCAGCTTATTTTCGCGAGGGACGAGGAGCTGGTGGCGTCGCCGCTGCGTCGGCTGACCAAGTACAACATGCACGCCAACGTGGTGCGTTGGTTCATCCTCGGCGAGGTGGCCTCCTACGCCAGGTCTCGCAGCGCGGGAGCGCTGCCTCCTAAAAAGCGTGCTTTCCTTTTTTAAGAGAATAAAGAAAGGACGAGCCCGCGCAATGCCATTGTCACATCATCTTGCCTGCTACACAACATGCGGAAGGCACTGCGCGGTCTGTTCACGCAAGGCCCCAGGCAGCGCCCGGAATCTGCAAGGCAAGTGCTTGTGGATTGCTGTCTTCACTTCAACAACCCCCCCATCTTGACATCTCCGTTCGAGGCAAGAGCCGCAGCTGTGGATGAGAAGCATGACAAGACAGGTATGTCAGTTGGTGCAGAATAGCTGTTCAAGCATTAACTTTATATGGCAGTTCAACTCCTCCAACAGGTGCATGCTGAACTCAAGGCATCCCATGAAGACCGTGCCGCGATCCGCAAAGAAGTTGATTTGATCCACAACATCTTCAATTTGCGTGAGTATGCGACCTTTACTGAGAAAGAGTTTATCAAGTATCTCTACACCAACTCTGGACTCTGCCCCCCTGGGAGAAATGCGATACGACTTCATGAGATCTTCCAGCCGCAGAATTCAGCGACTTACACAGCGATCTCCAAGCACTTCGACATCGACCAAGTAAAACTGATCTCCAACAATCTGCGCAGCATACGTCAGCCCGCCTCAACATTCGCTCACTCTCGGCCATACCTTGAGAGCACCTTCCATGCTCTACACGAACAACTCGCGTCTGACGTCGTTGAGGAGCTTCAACCTGCAGTTGCTGCCCATTTCCGTGGCCTGATGGCCAATTGGAAACACGATTACATACGTATGCCCCTTCCAAACCAGACACAGCATCAATCTAATTCTTTTCTTTAGGGATGCTTACATTCAAGAGCTAATCCATCTGCTCCACTATGTCTCCTCGCTTCTCTCCTGTGCCTGTACATGTGTATCTAAAGCTGTTATTTGTAAGCGAGCAAGTCCCGTTGTCCCAGCGATCGTTTCTTGAAGGCAAACCCTTGGGCTCGGTTGCCCACCGAGCCTGCAGGCGTGGAGCTGTTCGCATGGCTGGAAGTGCTAAAGGCCTGCAGGCTGCTGAGGGCGGTGGGCCGACGGTCCACCAAGCGAGGAGAGGTGGCGAGGCGGTAGCGGCTGGATGGCGTTTGGTCAGAAGAAGCATCGGCTAGGCCGATCTGCCATCACAGTCGCAGCAGGGCTTTCCAACGCCGCCACGCATTCAGCGCCTCCAGCTTCTTTAAGACAGTACGCTTTCCGCCTTGCTGTCGTGCTCACTGCACTGGTACTCATCTCCTCTCCTCTCTGCCAGCGCTTGAGCGTGGTGGGATTTACAGGGTGAGCAAAACGACTCTTCAGGGTGTCTGTGCGAGAAGTGGAAGCAGATGAAGGCCAAGATGCAAGGCCACTACTCCACTCCATTTGATGTGCAGCTCGAGGTAGGCCTGTGGAGAGAGTGCCGTTTGTTGTTTGCTTTCCTCTCCTCACTCGCTCCTCTCCTCTCCTCTGTGCACAGCTTCTCGTGCGTTCGTTTGTGCAGTACTGGCGGACCCCGCCTGACTGCATCGCCAAGATCTTGTCCCCCTTATTCTCAGCATCATTATGGTACGGCTTTCTGTCGAAGGCTTCCACTGCGTTCTGGTCGCAGTGAGCTCACCCAATCGTTTATGCACGGGGCAGGGCACGTTGTTCTTGCAAATGGACAACCACCTGTAGGGCAGCCTCTATCTACTTCGCATTGTGTCTACGGCACCAAGCCGAGACCCCAAGGCCTGCAGGCTGACCTTCTAGGTACGGATCACCACACCTGCACACACCGCCACTACACACCAGACACGCACGTGGGCACAGATCACTGAATGAGGGCCTGTGCACGCTCGCACGCGCCGCGCGCGCACACACACACGCACTCACCATGTTGTGCAGGCTCCCCGAGGGACAGGAAAGAAGCGATCACGCACCAGACAACAGGCAGCAAGCACCACCGAGTGGAAAATAGTGATGAAGTGCAAGCGAAGGGCAAAGAAAGAGTCGACAATGGTCCAGACGTCGGCCATTGGCAGCTTCTTTTCTTCTTGGTCTTTTGGCCGTTGGGCAAGAGCGCTGCCCACGTCGTGCTTGAGCCCGTGCAACTGAGCGACACCGTGGGCGACGTGGTGCGGCGGGTGGCGCGGGCCCGCCCGGGCCTCGACAAGTGGCAGCTGCGCCTGGTGGCCCACGGCCGCCGGTTCGGTCTCGACCAGGACAGTCTCACCCTCGCCCAATGCGGCATCGTATTCTCCGACAATAACAACGAGAGCGACAGCGGAGGCCCCGAACGACGACCACGACAAGAAGGGGAGGATGCCGAGCAGAGCGACGTGGCGTGGGCCGACGCCGAGGTGACGCTGCTCTTGATTGCGCGTCACACATGCGTGTGGGACATGCCCGTGGCCGCGCGCGACCCCACCAGGGCCGTCCCGATGCCGGCCGCCAGGATGGCCGCACGACGCGTCAAGGCCAACTTGGCTCGCATGGTCCGTGTGCTCTGGGCGATTGGCAAGGCCTGCCTCTGCTTAGGGGCAAGCCTTCGTTTGTGTGTGCGTGGGGCGGGGGCGGGTAAGGGCAGACGAAGCGCTGTGCCGAGCAAGGCCGACGGCCATGGTTCGAGGTGCGGCCGGAGCCCGGCGACTTGCCGACGGTCTACCACGTCACCCTGCTCGGCTTCGAGAACACTCCATACGAAGGTATCAGGAGGAAAGTTCGTGGTCGAGGTTGTGATCCCGCAGGACTACCCGTTCGGTCGCCCACGCCTGCGCATGCGCACGCCGATGTACCACCCGACGGTCAAGGCCAACGGCGCGATCGCAGTCCTCACGCTGACCTGTGGCCAAGCTGCCGCCGCCGTGCCCGCCAGCGACTCTCAGCAGACGACGCGCGTGGATGACTCGGGCGGCGCCACCGAGCAGGCGAGCGCGACCGAGTGGACGGCCACCGTAGTCGATTCCACCCAGTACTGGTCGCCCCAGGGATCGTTGTCCCTGAGGGAGGCGTGGAGCTGTTCACACGGCTGGGGGCGATGTGCCCGTCGTCGATTCGTGGACCGTCGCTCCACTGCCCTCGGCGGCCCCACGGGTCTTCAGCACTCCCAGCGTCGTGACTGGAAGTAGTTGGTGTAGCCATCTTGTTGCCTGATGACCTGCAGATTGAGAATGTCATCACCTCGCCAATGCATACCATGGTCAAGCTGCATGGTGATCATGGCATAGGCAACGTGAGGGCATCTTGACTGATGATGAGTGTGTTGCTGCACCCACCCATTTGTGGTAGTGGTCCTGTCATGGTGTCAGCCAGGTGAGGTGGTGGACAGGATCATGTTGTAGTTGACACAGAACCATCAAATTGTCCACAACCTTGTCTTCCATCTCTCCATTTCTTTCCTGCCATTCAACCAAATGTTCTCCACATGTGTTGTGGGCATGAAGTACAATCCTTGTGTGTTGGCTGTGGATGACGTTGTGCAAGGGCTGGTACTGCCAGGATATACATAAAAGCCAGAGCCCCTTTTCCATCTTGAATGTTGGGAATTCATGACCTGGATCCTTACATTCAAAGTGTGAAGGGCCATGACACAAAGGCTGAAGGTACTTTTCATGTTTCATCTTTCCATCTACCATTGGTCCACCAGTCCACTTGCACATGTTGGCACTGCAGCAACATGATTTTGGCAATCCAGAAGTCATCTATTGTTTCCTTGCTGTCTGGACAGCCACCCAGAGACCAGGGGCAAAGGTGAAGTTTTTAAGTGGGGACAAAAAGACGGCAGTATCACATACTGGGTGCAATATATTGCTCACAGAGAGCAGCCCATTCCAAGCTCAGCTGCAGTGAACAGAGGTTCCCAGCAATTGTCCTGTAGGGCATGAGTGAGATCTGATGGCAAAGGAAGGATTTTGCTCCTGTCAATTGCTGCTATCACAAAATTGTGTGTGTACCTTTGGGAATAGATTGCACTCTTTCTCACACCTTTGCTCTCCCCCCAACAGTTTTCTCCCTGCCCCAGTAGGATTGAATGTTTATATTGTTGTGCAGGGCAAGCTCCTGCTTGGCTGAAGCAACCCTGACTGAGCTCATGACCTGAGGCCCAACCACAATTCTGATGCTGCAGCTTCGCTCCATTGGATAGAAGAAAGTCTCAGCGTTGTAGATGCAGCTTGAGGAGAAGCTGATGGAAGAACAGAGAGCCTTGCTTGAAATTGCCGAAGACAATCAGCCCTGTGATGCCATATCAAGGGTCTCCATCATCAACATGGTGAACACAGTTGGCCTCTGGAGTGTTGCTGTGTGCCAGGGCCAGAAGGGATTGTTCAGAGGCACTGCATCAGCCTGACCATAGATTGCTGTGATTCCAGGGCAGACCTTGTTGAAGAGCATGCCACAGGCCTTCAGTGTACCAACATGCGTCCACCCACTTCTGCATAGCATTGGTCTGCAGGTATGCCCATCCAGCAAAAAGCTGCAATCACCCTCATGGCCTCATACCATCCACCTCATCGATTTGCTCTTCTGTGAAGTGGTTCTGATGAAGATAGATCAGTGTCTCCCCTGATGGCGCAATCCAGAGGTAGCATTGGTGCTTGCCATCATGCATGATGGACACCAGATCGATGGGCTGACCAATTGGGAGCCTTTGCTTCAAGCAGAGGGCCTTGTATATATGGGCCCTCTCTCCAGAAGTGGTGGCCCTGATGATGATAAACAGCCGTGCTCTCCTGTAGGTGTGTTCTTGTCACTTGGCTTCCGTTTTGGTGCCAACAGCTCATAGGCGGCGATGCTTGGTGCTGCTCAGGTTAAGGGCTGCCACCGTGCTGCCATCCTCTGCACCAGTCACTTGGGAGCTGCCATAAGGACTGCCACTGCCAGACCCACCATCCAAGCCAGTGTCCAAGCTGCCATGGCCACTGGCAGAGCCTTCTCTGTCAGAGACTTCTGACCCTCCTTGCCAAAGAGGGCCTGATAGTAGGCCCTTCTGGTATGGGTGCTGCCAGCCAGGCAGTGAATTGTAGATGCCAGTGCCTTGTTGCAGCAGGCACTCAATGCAAGAGGAGCACTGCTTGAAGGAAGTGGCACTTGGGACAGAGAGCAGATCAGAAGAGAGGTCATCAGCCACATGAGGAGCTAAATTGGCATTGGTTGAGGCAGCAGCTATGGGAGGGCAATGAGAGATCGTCACCACAGCCTGCGCCACCTCAAGACCAATCGCATTAGGACATGTGAGAGCACTTGATCCCCTGCAGGTGCCAATTGTCCCTCCAAGTGTGATGGATGTCCACCTCTCCCTTTCCTCTTTTCTATTCTGTCTCCACTGCTTTGGTGTGTGCTCTGGGGTCCTGTGTTAAAAAAAACAATAAGCAAGATGATAGGGTAGAACATGGAGAAGGCAGCCATACAAAGCCGCAGATGGACCAGGGCGCTTAGCGCCTGTTGCTGGCGCCAATTGATTTGGGCACTCCATCTGTTGATGCTGTTGGAGTTCAGTCTTGACTCCTCTTTTCTCTATTTTTCTTTTCTCTTTCCTTCGCGCCTCTCCGCGCACATTCCTTTTATGTACCCCTACAGTACTCTCAATAAAACATCTTCTTTCTCATCCAACTGATGCAACAGGTGAGTTTCTTTGGGCGAGCGGGGGCCAATTAGAACAAGCGAGATGGAAGGTACATACTAAGGCCTCTAGCAGAGCAGCGAAATCTAAATTGTGCAGTGGCACGGGCAAAACGAGAACCTCACAGAGAACCTCCACCTACCTCTACTTAAAGACTGCCATCGGGGTCAGTCTGTGTTCCCACTACAACAACCCTACTGTCACGCTCCCCTCCATGGACAATGGTATGATACACCCACAAACTACATGGTTTCAGATTCGCACATTAATCAGCTAAATAATCAATGGTATGCACAGCCTTCCTCCCTAACTAAACCTACTCAAATGTTTGCTCTGCGAAAATCAACCAAGGTAACGCAAGGGCACTCTGCGGCATCTTCATTGATCGTATGCGAGCCGAGAACAAAGGCACCATATCCGCCAGCGTGACTCTAGTTCGTCGTACATCTGTATGCGCCACGCACTCACTTAACTTACTCGCGTCATGACACTCACGCCATGTACTCATGGCCACGCACACACGCCACGCACGCACGACACACACTCACGACCGTGGATGACTTGGCCGGCGCCACCGAGAAGGCGAGCGCGGCCGAGTGGACGGCCACCGTAGTCGATTCCACCCAGTATTGGTCGCCCCAGCGATCGTTTCTCGAAGTGGTGGAGCTGGTGCACCGCCAGCTGTGCCACGATCGACCGTGGTCGCCCCTGTTTGCTGTCGTGTGCGGGTACCGCCCCGAGGAGTGGAGCGGGAGCGGCCTCCTGGACGCGCGGCGGCGGCCAAACCCTCGGGCTCGGTTGTCCACCGAGCCTGAGGGAGGCGTGGAGTTGTTCACACGGCTGGGAGTGCTGAAGACCCGCGGGGCCACCGAGGGCAGTGGAGCGACGGTCCACGAATCGACGACGGGCGGCGAGGCGGTGGCGGCCGGACGGCGTTTGGTCGAGGACAAGGCCAGGGCGCTGACGCGCTTTCACGCCACGGACGGCCACTACACATGGCACGAGCGCGACCACGCGTGGCTGCCACCGGCCCTGAGGCAAGACGTGATGCTCCTTCTCCTGGTGACCCGCCGCCTGGGGATGATGGCTGGGCCGGCGCATCGGCTGCTGCCGGAGGAGCTGGTGCGACTGATCGTGCAGGCCCTGGCACGGCTTCACCACGACGAGACCAAGCATGTCGTGTGGTGGCCTCTCGACAAGCACCATAAAGGCTGAGCAACTGCAACACTCCATCTTCAGCACTCATTGCGACACCCACTCAATCTTTTTCATATAACCACCTCCAAGTTCAAGAGATGTGAAGTAAATGGAAAACCTGAAGGCTGTAGTGGGCAAATTGTGGGCAATGTTGGAGAAGAGCTGTTGTTGATGCCAATGCTGTAAGATGCAGAAAGACATTCAGCAGCATCCTGGACATTGAGCTGATGGTTCCCACCATGGATGGTTAAGTCAATTGTGACTGAAGTAGGAGAGAATAGAAATAGAAAACCAGAGTTGAAGCATGAGCAAGAGATGAGAGGTAAAACTCTGGAGGTGCACCTGCAATGTCAACAAAATTCCCAATGCACATTGGAAGTGTTGACATTGGGTGTTGGAGAATGTGCATTGGTAAATAGCATGAAGACACTGACTCATTTCCAAGTAGGATTTCAAGTGTTTTATGTACACAAACCAACAAATTTCTTATGGCCCTGGTGAATGTACATCTTCCAAGTTATGCAAAAAAGATCTGCAAAGTGCAGACAAAAGTCCAGTTGAATGGACAGGTTATTATCCAGGTGAACTGAAAGAGGTGATGTGTTTATTGAAGGTGGCTGCTGAAGGAAAATTTACCAGAGTTGAGAAGGTGATGATGGGCTTTTTAGGAGTGCCCCTGGCAGAGGGAGTGGAGGGTGGTGGGGAGTATGCAGTAAGGATGGATGGGTGTAGCTCATTGTAGAAGGAGATATGGCTCCCAAGGCTAGTGTCATCCATGCTGTGGGCGAGGAAGTGCATGGCCCAGGTAGCATAGTCCTTGCCTGGGTACGCAAAACCTGGAGCTTGGTGGGTTAAGGGCAGAAGGTACCAGTAGAAGTTGGGTTGGTGAGGGCAAGAGGGAGCATCATGCTATAGGTGGGGTTGGCATCGTATATAGTGTGAATGTAGGACTTGGGTGTGGGGGGAAAAATAATGCTGGTGAGGAGGTAAAGGTAGAAGGGATGGAGGATTTTGTTGTCAGAGAGAGTGCTCAGGGCAGCAGGGATGTGGTGACTGTCCTCCTGCCTGACCAGAGGGATGGCAATGTGGCGGAGGTAGCGTGGAAGGGTGAAGATGAAGAGGGACCAGAGGGAGAAGGTTTCCAGATGGTCTCAAAAGTGCAGAGATGGATGCAGCAAGGTTGACTGCAGAAGGGGTGATGTAGATGCCAATGCTGTGGTCCTTGGAAAGGTGCAGCATCCTCAGCATTGAGAGGAATGTCCATGTTGTGAAGGGCAATATCATGCATGTAGATGCGTTGGATTTGAGAATGAATTAAATGGGAAGTAAAAGGTAAAAGGTGTACCAGTTGTTTCTTGATTTCCAGGCAGGTTGACACCATGCAAGTGATGAGGTCTGTGAAAGCAGGAAGGAAGCAGTTGGAACAGGCACTTGTCTCTTTCTTTTCTGCTTTCCTTGCCTCCAGAAGGGCCTTCTTCTCTTCAGGTGGGCTTTGGCTTCTTGCTGGGAGTCCCAGAGGGTAACCTGAGACTCTGCAGCATGTGAAAGAATGAAAGGAGGGGGTGTGTAAGAACACTGGCAAACAAAAAACAACATAGAGGGTGCACTCACCTGGAACAACTGCAGATGGTGCAGCAGCTGCAGTAGCTGGAGGTTGAGAGGCAAGAAGTCTCCTCAGCCTCTTCCTCCTCCACCAACTCCTGCTCAGAAACGCCCAGTTCCTTACAAAGCTCCTGAAACCGCCTCTACTATCAAATGAGAGGTCCAGTCATTTTCAAATTGATTTTCAGATTTAGCTCCTCAAAATAGGTTTTAACTCCCACACATGACCAAATTGCAGGCTTTTTTGTGGTGAAGGAGGTGCATGAGCATTGTGTATGCGTACACAGTGGTAGAGCAGAGAGAAAAAAGGCCAAGAAGACCTCCAACATCACATGCTCATACATGACCAGATTGCAAGCATTTTTATGGTAAAGGTGGTGCATTAGCACCACGTACATGTACACAATGGTACAGCAGAGAGAAATGCAAAGAAGGCCATCAACATCACATGCCCACTTGATCAGATGGCAGGCATTTTTGTGGTGAAGCAGGTGCATGAGCATTGGCATGCATACATGCCCAGATGGGCATTTTTGTGGTGACAGAGGTATGACAAACATGTGTGGCACAATGGTGGCAAGCAAGCATGTGTGCTGAACCAAAACCTTTGTGCAATGTCTTCAGCAAGGATGCAGGCAATGAGGCAGGTTCAAACACACCACCTGCACAAGCTTGCAAGGTACAAGCTTGCCTTGGTGGTCATGATGGTGGTTGGTTGAGTAGTAGTAGTAGTAGTGGTTGTAGGAGGAGCAGGTAATGATGCTACCTACACCAACTCTCATTTTAAATGGCCCTGCCCTGTCTGCACAAACTTTTGATCGGGCATCTTTGTCTCTCATGACAAAACAATGCAGGGGACATCTATCCAGGGTCTTTAACAATAAAGTACAATGAATCTTGTCCATTGACAATGTGATCAGATTGTCAGTTCAACAAATTTTCAATTTTATGATCTTCTGGCCAACCTGCAGATTGCAGTTCAACTCTTTTTTCTGATGGTTTTACGATTCCCATTTTTGTCTATGCACTGCTTTTGGCATGCACACATGACACAAATTTCACACAACCAAATCCAATGCACATTAGATTTAGGCCAAGTCCATTTCTGGGAGTTTTAATGTCAGATAATCCACAACACATATCCCCAATAATTGTATTGTGCCATGTCATGCATTCTTGCAGTGCTACAAACATCAAGAACTAAATCCAACACACGTTGGATTTTTGAAGAAGTATTTTTTTCTGGTTGTTTTTGTGTCTGTTCGTCCTCACAATACAAGCTCCAATACTTACTGGTAAGTGCAGCAGGAATGATTGAGTACCATTTCAAGGGATTCAGGATTGGTGAGCCTGAGGGGTTTTACAGGCATGGCAAGGGCCCTTTCAGCTGGAGACCAAATATGGTGGGGAGTGGGCACATGCTGTGAACCTGCTAGTGTCATGGAGAGCATGGGAACCATGAGATGTACCAACGTAAAGCTACCCCATGCCCCTTGCCTGGGCAAGTGCACCACATGCTTGGGCCTTTCACCTCAACCTTTTCCAACCTCATCTTCAACCGCCTTTCTGCCATCCCAGCTGATCACTCACGCCCACACACTCTCTACCTCCAACTGCTATGCTGAGAACAAGAACACTACGTCCTTGCTTTTCTTTCTGTTCTTGTAGGTCTTGACATCAAGGCTGTCTACTTCAGCTTTCTGCTTGTGGGACACACCCATGAGGACATTGATCAGCTCTTTTCCACAGTCCAAACCAAGTTTTCATCCACACACCCTTATATGTGTCACCCCTCCTTTTTCCTCATATGTTTTGGTCCGACCAATATCACATGCTTGCTGCTGCACAGCCCTTAGGACAAGTTCTTGCGGTCTGTCTACACTGGAGGGCTCCTCACCCAAGTTGAGCATTCTCAACCAAGCCTGGGACTGGAAGTCTTGGTTGGCCAACTGGATGCACCACATCTCTGGCCACTCTGAACCCCATGTCTTCCACTTCTTCCAGAATGCTGATGGTGTTCCTGTGATGTGAGACAAGGCTTTCCACACATCAGGTGAATGGTCACAAGCCTAAAAGCTGCTCAGTTCCATGCCCAATGGTGAGTTTGTCTCCCCTCTTGGCTTCACCTCTTTTGCTTTCAGATTGTCATCCCTCACATGATGGCCCTGCACATGTTCCCTACACACTCCCACCACAAGGCCCTGATGCCGAAGTCCTGCTTGAAATGCAAGCCCATTGCCACTCTTCTTGCACTCTGAGCTTGCAGAGTGGCAGCAGGTTCATGATTTGGAGAGTGCTGAGGCTGCCTCCCCCACTCCCATCCAGATTCAAACCATGTTTCATTCTCTCACTCCACACACTGCTGCTGCCGCTCAGCTTGACAACTCACTGACTTGTTTCCAGACTTGTCAAGTGGGATGCACTTCCATCTCCCTTCAATGCAGGTTTGTGGGTTGCTGTTCGCCTAGATGAAGATGAGACAATGGAGCAGTTGTGGATTGGCAAGATTGAGTCAAGCGCACCTGTCTTGTTGTGCATTGGTGGGACAAGTGGCGAGATGGCTGGCATGACAATCACACCACCCAATCCATCTCCCACAAGTTGTGTTCTTGCATGTGGCTTTGAATTCAACCCTGTGCAAGGGGTAAGCAAACACACTTTATCAAATATATTCTCGGTACTAGCTCTGTCACCCTTGTTCTCTGTAGCTCAACCTCCTTTTATGTACAGCTTTGACTACTGACAGTAGTGGAGGAGCACTGGTGGCAAGACCTGGGGAATGTGTGATGGTGGCCCAGTTGTTGTCCCTGTGCCAACACTGCAGCGTCCATGGCCTGAGCTGTCACTGCCCAGTCGCTGGGCTGAGCTAAGGCAGCCAGCTCCTGCAGCCTGTTGAACTTGAACTTGAGTGACTGTAGGGCTTGCTTGTGCTGGCTGAGGGGCTGGATGGCCTTGTTATCCAGAAGCTGGGTGACCTCCTCAGAGATGAACATCTGCTGGCAGTTGGATGTCACACTCCCAATTCTTCCAACATACATATGCCCATGATTGTGACCAAGGATCACCTCTACAAGCTCTATTGCCAAGCAATGATGCAGCAGGGCTACCAAAACAATGGTATGATTAAGCCATTGACCTTCTTTAAGCTTTCACAGAGCACAAGAACGTCAAGTTCTGCAGCGTCTGTGCATCAACAAATGATCAACTGATCAATTAGCGCATGACAACAGCACAGAGGGCCCAGCTGAAGAAGCAAAAGTTTGAGCATTTGCGCCTTATTGAAAAGGAGCTAAAGCTGTATCACCTTCATCAGCAGGAAGCAAGCACTGATCCTGGTGGTGTCTTCTCTGTGATTATGGATGGTTCAAGTGATGTGATACTTCCCATGCTGGTGCCTCTCCCATCTTCCTGGAAGGACCTGCACCTCTTCAAGCTGGGCATTCATGGTGTCATCAACCATAGCCTCTAGAGACGCTTGCTTTACTTACATCATGGTCAGTTTGGCTGTGGCCCAGATTTTGCCCTCTCCTTGCTGCACCACCACCTTACTCGCCACAGCCTACAACCTTATATACCTGCAGCTTGATAAATGCAGCCATTAGAACAAGAACAAGTACATGCTGGCTTAGTGTCACTGGCTAGTGCACAACAAAGTCTTCTGTAATATCACCATCTCTTTTCTGCCAGTGGGGCACATCCATGAGGACATTGATCAGATGTTCTCCACATATGTTGTGGGCATGAAGTACATACAATCCTTGTGTGTTTACTGTGGATGACTTTGTGCAAGGGCCAACACTTGGTACTCCAACAATATTCATAAGCTAGAGCCCCTTTTCCTGCTTGTCATTCAAGACCTGGCTGGACCCTTGGCCACGTATCTTCTGCGTTACTCATGGTGATGATGAAAGGGTGCAGCTAAAAACCAAGGACTACCACTCCAGTTCCTCCGCTTGGATGGCCCCAACCATTTCCTTGAGTCATGTCCCACAGATGGCCCTATCCCCTGGTTCCTGCTCAGCTTGATCTAACCACTCTCAAGGATACCCTGCATGCCCAACAACAGTGCGCAGCTCCAGGTATAGGCGCGCATCATTGCTCTGTAGGTGATAGCAACAAGCCAACCATCAGGCACCAGGTGGGAAGAAGAGATGGTGATATTATGGAAGACTCAGTTAACCGGTTGTGCACCAGCCAGTGACAGTAAGCCAGCATGTACTCTCATGACTGCAATTATCAAGCTGCAGGTATAAGGTTGAGGGCTGGATGCCTGCTGCTGGGCTTGCAAGGTGGTGAGTAAGGTGGTGGTGCAGCAAGGAGAGGGCAAAGTCTGGGCCACAGCCAAACTGACCTAATGAAACCATGAATGCCCAGCTGCACCAGCATGGGAAGTATCACATCACTTGAACCATCCATAATCACAGAGAAGACACCACCAGGATCAGTGCTTGCTTCCTGCTGATGAAGGTGATACAGCTTTAGCTCCTTTTCAATAAGGCGCAAATGCTCAAACTTTTGCTTCTTCAGCTGGGCCCTCTGTGCTGTTGTTATGTGCTGATTAATCAGTCAACAGAAATTGCTGATTAATCAGTCAAGCTTGAGAATTCATGAGATATTGATTGTGTATGCATATGTGATAAAAACCAAAGAAATAGGGGATGATTACAAACATAAATGAATTGATTATAACTTGGAGAAGTACAGGAAATGGCATTGTGTATGTGTATGTGATGGGTTCAGGAAGAGGATACTGTACCAAATGGGCATATGACTCAATCCAAGCACAAGCATGAGCAGTAGCATCTGTAGACAACCTCCCCATTTGCAAGGTATCATTGTTTTGGAAATTGGCCATCTTGTTTTCTGAGATACCATAGGCTGTCATGAAAGCAACATGACACATGTGCTTATGGTTGACATAGTACATTTGGCTTATAAGTGGCTGGTGATC
>JANDJZ010000684.1:0-10119 GCA_027943245.1 Acanthamoeba sp. SK_2022b | reverse complement strand
GTTGGCTCTTCAGCTCTTCCCCGGACTTCCGGACACGGTCTACACCCTGGCCGACCTGAAGAAGGCCCAGCAGCTGATCGAGGCCAGCCGCACCGCCGCCCCGTCCGAGCGACTCGAACAAGTGCGCTCCTCCCCTCACCCGCTTCTTCTTCTTCTTCTTCTTCTCTGTCATCATCATCGTCATCGTCATCATCATGACGAAACGCCTGGTTGTCCACTCGCTGCAGTGGCACCTCAAGATGCTGGACGACCTGCAGGGAGTGCGAGGATTCCTGGTCGAGTTCCCTCTTTTGTTCCTCAAGGACGAGCAGATGTCACCCGCCATTTGGCACAAGGAGTACATCCTGCCGCGCAACGTCTTTCTCTGATTTCCCCCCCCCCCGTGGGTGAACTGTGGCAACAAGAGAGAGAGGAGGGAGCAGAGGTGACCTGAAAAATAAAATAAAATAAAAACGCAACGAAAAGAAAATCGTTTCTTTTTCGCCTATGAGGGTACGTGCATACACGTAAAAAATAACAGGATGGAAGACACAAATCGGCAACCACGGCGTGCCATCTTACAAGGAGAGCAGGCCTGGAGTGCTGAAGCAGAGGCGGAGCTCTTCGATAGTCTGGAGCGGTTCCCTCCAGTTGGAGTGTCCAAGTATTTTAACGTCGCCAGCCTAGCGGCCCTGCTCCACCAAAAGGTCGGCCTTCACATCCGGCCAGCTGCTCTGTGGCGCCGTCTGGGCGCTCTATACAATCTGTCCCGTCTCGTAAGTGTCCTTTCCCACACAACTCATCATTTCTTTCTACCTTTTTCAATTCTACACGCTCTGTACACACAATCTTTGCTATTGATGCTCATCTTTATACCGCGGGAGCAGCAAGAGGAGGAGAGCCAAGAGTTTCGAGCAGTGGTCAAGTTCCGACCACCGCCACGCGAGGACGAGGAACAGCGCAACCAAGAGAAGAGAGACGAGGGGAGCGGGGAGGAGGGGGAGGAAGGGGAGGAGGATGGTACGATTCTGCACCACCAGCCGCCCGGCGCGCATCGGCTGGGTAGAGAGACCACACCTCTGGTGACAGACACTAAATGGCGGGGAGCAGAGGAGCACGGAGTGCCGAGGGGGAAGCGAGGACGTGGTGGACCCGCCACCGCGCGCAAGGGACAACAGAACGCTGTTCATGAAGATGACAATGACGACGACGACGAGGAAGAGGAGGAGGAGGAGGAAGAGGAGGAGGAGGATGACGGTGCTCGGCCAGCCAAGCGCCCCAAAGTGGCAAGCGGCCGAAGAGTACAGCGCGGAAAAAGAGCTAGCCACGCCACGCCAGACGGCAGTGAAGGCGAAGATGGCGAGTTCGAAGGAGCCGTGGGCGGGGACGAGGATGGGGAGATGGCAGAAGCAAACCGTGGAGGAGGTGGCGGTCGGCTGGCCGCCCGGAGGGAGAAGCTGGAAGCAGCCTTTGAGGAGATGGCAGCAAATAGTCGGCTGAAGTACTCTAGCTTCACAGAACTCATCTACGCTGCTCTGAAGGCCCTTGGAGGCGCAGCTGAACTGCAGCAAATCTACGATTGGGTAGGTCATGACGAAAACTGGAAGCGTTTGGACAAAAAATGTACGCTACCTGACTCCTGTTCAGTCTACAGTGCATTTCTGACAATGCATGCAGATGCCAGTAGGTTTGAGAACAGCTCCTCCAACTACAAGAGCAACATACGCAGCACCCTCTACTCCAATTCATTGTTTGCCAAGCTGGATGGTTCAATGTGGTCCATTGCTCCCATTCCATCCAGGCCAACCACAGCCAGGAGGCAGGCCAAAGGCAAAAAAGAGAACTAATCCTGAAAATTGCCTTCCTGCATTGTCTTCCCACTTACAAGAACAGTCTGACAACAACACCATCACATCATTGCACCATCACCACAACACCATCACCATCACAACACCGCTACACAACAACTACTACCACCACAACAGCACCACCAAAACATCATAACCACAACACCACTAACATCAAACTGAGTGTTCAGGAAAATGAGACACTGCCCTTTCTTAAAATGTCTACAGTTTTCAACAGTCAAATCAGCAGTCACACAGCTGTAGACATTTAGGACACCTTCCCCAACAGGTGCTGTCTGCAGAAAAAGAGTCACTGTCTGAACTCTCAGTTATCACCACATCATAACCATAAATCCACATGGAGATTAAAGATTCAGCTCCTCCAAAAATAGGTTTGTACTCCCAATCTCCCATTTTGCATTTACTTTTGGTCAAAAATGCTGACTCATTTTTTGGGCTAATCCAAAGACAACAATCTATTTTTATTGCATATTAAAAGATTGTCAACTAAAAAAGCAGTAATGGTGGTTTCAGTAGTGATGTCTTCAGTTTGAAGCAACAAGGTCAGTCATCCAGTCCCCATCACCCTTACCCAGTGATAAAGATCTCATGAATTCTGCAGCTGCTCCATTTGGTGGCTAGTCACTGGTGCAAATTGTGCATACAACATTGATCAGTGGCACCTTGAAGAAACATTACAGCTGTCTACCCAAATGCTGCTGCTGCTGCTTGCACACAGAACACAATGGCTCTGCAATTTCTTCATCTCCTTCACCTGTTGACTGAAATGCATGTGCTGAGCTGCTTCATTGATGGCATAGCATCAAGGTTTCCTCCTTCACACACATGCTTGCTTGCTTGCAACCATTTTGTCCACATGCGCAGTGTCATGCAGCACCTCTTCACCACACATCTTGACCTGCCATCTGGTCATTTTTGAGCATGTGATGTTGATGGTCTTCTTGGCATTTCTCTGCTCTAAGAGTATCATGTACAATGCAATGCTAATGCACCTCTGTCACCACAAAAATGCCCACCATCTGTTTGGTGATCTTGTTGCCATTTTTGCAACACCATCAGAGAAGCATGCACATGCTCTTTGCATCGCACTATGTTCACCAGCATTGCCTTAATGTTGTCCCATCCATCCACACTGGGTGACAACATATCCTTGCCAATTCAAGCTTTACTCCCAAGCCTGTTGCCACTGTCCAGGCACATGCACAGCCTTGGCATGATGTCATCCTGCTCATACATAGTCCTGATACCTCCACTCATAGATGACAGTGCATCCCATACATCATCTGGGTGAGTATAATGATATGTTGTGGTGGTGTGGTGGTGTTGGGGTGCTGGTGCTGTGGTGATGTGGTGGTGATGTTGGGGTGATGGGGTGATGTTGGGGTGATGGGGTGATGTTGGGGTGATGTTGTGGTGTTGTAGTGGTGTAGTGGCCGTGCTGTGGTGATGTGGTGGTGATGTTGTGGTGATGCTGTTGTGATGCTGTGGTGTTGTGCTGTTGTGCTGTTAAGATGTTGTTGTGATGTGGTGGTGTTGTGCTGTTTTGGTGTGGTGGTGATGTGTGGGATGTTGGGGTGATGTTGTGGTGTTGTTATGGTGTAGTGGCAGTGTGGTGTGATGTTGTGGTAATGTTGTTGTGATGTTGTAGTGTGGTTGTGGTGTTGTTGTGGTGTTGTGGTGGTGATGTTGTGGTGGTGATGTGGTGGTGAGTGGTGATGTGGTGGTGTTGGGGTGATGTTGTGGTGTTGTGGTGGTGTGGTAGTGTGGTGTTGTGGTGGTGATCTGGTGAGTGGTGATGTGGTGGTGTGGTGGTGAGTGGTGATCTGGTGGTGTTGGGGTGATGTTGTGGTGGTGTGGTGGTGTGGTAGTGTGGTGTTGTGGTGATGTTGCTGTGATGTTGTGGTGGTGTTGTGGTGTTGTGGTGGTGTGATGTGTTGTGATGGTGTTGTGGTGGTGTTGTGATGGTGTAGTGTGTTGTGAGTTACCTAATCAGGTACTCAGATCAACAGTCACTCTGGAACACCAAATGAGCTAGGACTTAATGAGCTCCTAGCACATTAAGGCATGCCTTAAGTTTAGGAGTTATGTTGTAGCACAACTGTCTACAACAATATATTCAGCATTAATAAAACCAGAGAGAACCCTGTTCTCTCTCACTTCACACTTTACTCTTCACCACACAGTGTCCATTACAACAGGTTGTGGGCCCACACTCACAATGAGTAACTACAAAGTCACCAAGAGATATGTACTCTGATCAGTCACCAAGTACAGCACCTGGCGCAAGGAGCTTGAGTTCATCTTGCTCTCATGGAACCTGTGGGATGTTGTGTTCACTGACCAGCCTGGAGGCGTGGGCAAGGAGAAGGCCAATGACAGAGACAACAACAGATGAATGAGAATGCAGCAGGCGGATGGTTTTATCATTCTGTGTCTAGACACACAGTTCAGGTCAATATGCTCACACCTCAAAGACCCAAGGAAGATGCTGCAAGCACTCAACAAACAGCTTGCGCTGAAGACTGCACACTCTAGCTACCTGAGGATGCAATATGAGCCTGGAGAAACCTTGGACACATACTTCAGACAGCTTTACAAGGCCATGAAGGACCTGGCAGGTCAAGACTACAAGGTAGATGAGAACCTAGCACTCACAATCATGCTCAATGGACTCCCAGAGGAATATGAGTCCGTACAGACCATCATCAAGAACCCAAGACAAATGAACTATGGATAAGCCAAGCAACTACTATTCCAGCACAAGGCCGCCCACGTTGCAAAGACAGCAATGCATGAGTCCATTAACACTGGTAAGTGCTTCGAGTGCAGTGAGGTCGGGCATAGGAGATGCAATTGCAATTGCAATTGTCCCAAGCTCAAGGGCAAGAAGCCCAGAGAGAGCAAGGGAAGTGGCCAGCGAAGCACTGGCGCAAAAGAAGAGACCATTCTCTTGGCAACTGAGCAAGCACTTCACAATCAAGGAGGCAAGTAGACAAGTGCTGTGGTCCAATGCTACCTAGTTGAGAAAAGGATTGTCCACAAGAGGACACCAGCATGCACGCCCAAGCACAATAGAGTAGCAGAACGCTTCAACCACATGCTACTAGAGATGGTCAGGTGCATGCTTTGAGATGCAGACATGTCACTGAAGTACTGGGGAGAAGTGGCACTCATGGCCTGTGTTATCAACAACCAGCTACCAACAATGGCCAATGACTTCAACACCCCACTCAGCCAATGGTCCAGCAAGAACAAATTGCATGTAGATATCAGTCATCTACACAGGTTTGGTCAATGCATTGAGGTGCTCACCAACCCGGTGGGCAGAAACAAGCTGGCAGATTGAATGCATCTTGGAATCTACCTTGGCCCAGCACAAGTGGACGCCTTG
The DNA here is from genome assembly GCA_027943245.1 of Acanthamoeba sp. SK_2022b. Taxonomy (NCBI): domain Eukaryota; phylum Discosea; order Longamoebia; family Acanthamoebidae; genus Acanthamoeba; species Acanthamoeba sp. SK_2022b. Next base: position 4,881 of record JANDJZ010000684.1, on the reverse strand, counting down.
CACCACTGGATCCTGGTTGAAAACAAAGTTAGAGATGAGAGACATGGTATTTAACGTTCCAGAAGGCCCCTGCAAGGACCTCATCAATGAATGAGACCCAGGTGTGGACCTAGTGCTCGCTGTACTGCTGCCGTTGCTGCCCATGACCAGGGTGGAAATTCACTGCAATGAACTTGAACTGGTCACCCTTCATTAAGGACCCATCGAAGAGGAAACCAGCAACCAGGAAAACGAACTGGCCAGCAAGGTAGAAGAGTCAAGTGACCCCAGCCATGCAGAGGATGTGACCTCATCAGATGAAGAGCTGGACAATGGAGGACACAAGACAAGTGGCAAGAAGAAACCTGCGCCAATACCATGGTGCGACAGGATGTGTCCCACACCCAAGAAACCACTGACACACATGAGGACAGCACCTAAACTCTACTCTCAAGAGTTCCATGCCTGCATAGCAAGAGAAAACAAGCTGTACCAGGACGAGAACAGTGTCAAGACCCTGTCAACATTTGCCAAGGCTGTCACCTTGCCAAACGCTGAAGACTGGAAAGCTGCCATGCACAATGAGTACAACGCAATAATGGCAAACAGTACATTTGAACTGGTACCCCCACCCACCAGGAGGAAGATCATCAACACCAAGTGGCAATTCAAGATCAAGCATCACACAGACAGCTCAATCAACCAGTTCAAGGCCTGCTGGATAGCAAGAGGCTGCACCCAAGTCTATGGAGTAGACTTTGACAATACGTTTGCACCAGTAGTATGTCTCAAGCATCTATGGGTACTCATTGCAATAGCCATACAGGTCAGCTATGCAGTACACCAGATGGATGTTACGTCTACGACACAAGAGTCTTTGTGAGATACAAGGGCAAGCACACAGTCTATGTAGCAGTCTATGTTGATGACTGCATGATCTACGCGCCAGAATGGTTTGTACCTGGCATCAAGAAGGTGCTACACAATGGATTCAAGATGATCAACAGGCATTGTGACTTTGATTCTGTCACTCAAAGTGATATGCAACAATGAAGACAGGTTGACCTTACCAGGTACAAACCTATGTCAAGCAGGCAAGATTCAAGAGTTACTACACAACTTTGGATTTGCAGCCTTGAAGACAGTTGGCACACCAATGGAGCCTGGCCTCCAACTTCCCACACTTGAGAGGACACCACTGGAGTTTGTTGGCGTCCTGTACTGGTCAGCAGTAGGATGGCTCAACTACATTGCACTGGCCTTGTGACTGGACATTGTGTACATGATGTGTACTCAGTAGGCATCTGAACGCCTATGGGGGGCAACACTGGGCCGCAGTCAAACACTTATTCAGGTACTTACGTGGCACACAAGAGCTGGCAATATGATATGCGCCAGACACAAGCAGCCATACAACCAGAGGCTTCTCAGATGCAGACTGGGCCAGAGACAAGACCATGCACAAGTCAACATCTGGCATCCTCTACACAATTGCAGGTGGCCCAGTCTACTGGAGAGCAAAGAATCAATCCTGCAATGCTACGTCAATCACTGAAGCTTAACTCAACACGCTGGCCAAAGCCATCAAGCACACAATCTTCCTTGGCCACTTCTATGATGACTTAGGACTCAACCAAGCAAGTTGAATGCCTATCTACTGTGACAACAAAAGCACACTGACAATCACAACTTCACAATCAAAACACTACAGCATCAAGTTGGCCAACAAGACAATTATCCTCCACCACATGACCATGGCCATCATGCCAGCTGACATGCTCACAAAGGCTCTCAGTAGAGGGCGCGTGAATGATTTATGTGTTGAGCTAAATCTTGTAAGGTGTCCCTGATGCTGTTAAGGGGCATGTTGTGAGTTACCTAATAAGGTATGACCTGCGCCAGTGCGTGATCGCCCGCCTCTGTGCCGCCTCTGTGCTTTGGCTGTGGCTGCGGGCCATGATGGGGCATGACACTGTGTGCGACCAAACAATGACCAGGTCAACAGTTGAGTACCTTATTCAAATCAACAGTCACTCTGGAACACCAAATGAGCTAGGACTTGATGAGCTCATAGCACATTAAGGCATGCCTTAAGTTTAGGAGTTATGTTGTAGCACAACTATCTACGGCAATATATTCAGCAGTAATAAAACCAGAGAGAACCCTGTTCTCTCTCACTTCACACTTTACTCTTCACCACACAGCGTACATTACAACATAGTGGTGGTAGAGAGTCAATATGACACCACCACAATATCACCACACCACCCCCCTCCACATCCCACACCATTACAAAAACACCACCACACTGCCACTGAAGCATCACATCATCATAATAACACCACAATATCACCCCTCAACAGCACCACAACAGCACCACAACACCACTACAACCACAACACCACACCAACACCACATCACCACACCAGCACAACAACATACCATAACCACATCATCACCATCACCACACCATAACCTCAACATCACCACAACATCATCACTACACCACTGCAACACCACAACACCACAACACAACAATACTATCACCACACTAACACCACAAAACCACCATACAATCACCAGTAATGGTGTGGTGGTGCGTTGTGGAGATGTAATGGCAGTGTGGTGATGGTGTGGGAGTGTTGTAGTGTTGTTATGGTGGTGGTGTGGTGATGTTGTGGTAATGTTGTGTGTTGGTGTTGTCGTGGTGTTGTTGTGGGAGTGTTGTGGGAGTGTTGTGGTGTTGTGGTGTTGTTGGTGTGGTGTTGTGGTAATGTTGTGGTGGTGTTGTGGTAATGTTGTGGTGGAGTTGTTGTGGTGTTGTGGTGTGGTGATGTTGTGGTACTGTTTTGGTGGTGATGTTGTGATGTTGTGGTGATGAGGTGATGTTGTGGTGATATTGTGGTGATGTTGTTCTGATGTGGTGTTGTTGTGATGGTGTTGTGGTGATGGTGTTGTGGTGTTGTGGTGATATTGTGGTGGTGTTGTGGTGTGATGATGTGGTGGTGTTGTTGTGGTGGTGTGGTGATGTTGTGGTGATATTGTGGTGATGTTGTTCTGATGTGGTGTTGTTGTGATGGTGTTGTGGTGATGGTGTTGTGGTGTTGTGGTGATGTTGTGGTGATTTTGTGTAGTGGTGTTGTGGTGGTGTTGTGGTGATGTTGTGGTGTTGGTGGTGGTGGTCAGGTGGTGGTGGTGGTTGGTGGTGGTGGTGGTGGTGGTGGTGGTGGTGGTGGTGTGGTGTTGTAGTGGTGTTGTGGTATGGTGATGGTGTAGTGGTGTTGTAATGGTGTGGTGGTGAGGTGGTGAGGTGGTGAGGTGGTGGTGGTGGTGGTGGTGGTGGTGGTGGTCAGGTGGTGGTGGTGGTGGTGGTGGTCAGGTGGTGGTGGTGGTGGTGGTGGTCAGGTGGTGGTGGTGGTCAGGTGGTGGTGTGGTGATGTTGTGGTGGTAGGTGTGGCGGTGGTTGTGGTGTGGTGGTAGTGGTGTGGTAGTGGTGTGGATTGTGTTGGTGGTAGTGGTGTGGTGGTGGTGTGGTGATGTGGTGTTGTGGTGTTGTGGCGATGTTGTGGTGGTGTTGTGGTGTTGTAGTGGTGGTGATGTTGTGGTGTTGTCGTGGTGTTGTTGTGGTGGTGTGATGGTGTGGTTTGTCATGATGCGTTGGTGTGGCGATGTCGTGGTGATGGTATGATGCATTGATGTTGTGGTGATGTGGTGTAGTGGTGATGCAGTGGTGGTAGTGTGGTAGTGGTAACGTTGTGGTGTTGGTGGTGTTGATGTTGTTTTGGTGTTGTAATTGTGTGTGTTGGTGTTGTGGTGATGTGGTGATGTTGTGGTGGTAGTGTGGTGGTGGTGTGGTGCTGTTGTGGTGGTTTTGTTGTAATGTTGTAATGCGTGGTGTTGTTGTTGTGATGTGGTGGTGATCTTGTCTGATGTTGTGGTGGCGATATCGGTGTTGTGGTGGTGGTGTTGTTGTGGAGGTTGTGGTGTAGTTGTGGTGGTGCTGGTGATGTTGTGGAGGTTGTATTGAGGTTGTGGTTGCAATGATGTGGTGAATTGTGGTGTGGTTGGTGATGTGGTGCTGTTGTGGTGATGTTGTGGTGTGGTTGTGGTGGTGTTGTGATGGTGTGGTGATGTTGTAGTGGTGGTGTGTTGTGGCAATGTGGTGTTGTGGGGATGTTGTGGTGGTGTTGTGGTGATGCTGTGGTGGTGATGTTGTCACACCATCAAACAACAAAACCACAACCACAACCACAACCACAACCACAACCACAACCACAACCACAACCACAACCACAACCACAACCACAACCACAACCACAACCACAACCACAACCACAACCACAACCACAACCACAACCACATCCACAACCACAACCACTACTACAATACCACCACACCCCCACCAAAACATCACCACATCACAAACAACACCACCACAAAATCACCGCATCAACCACACCATCACCACAACAACACCACAACACAACTACTCCAGCACAACAAAACACAATCACTCCAACACCACCACTGCACCACAACAACATCACGCCAACACCACACCATCTCCACATCAACGCAACCTCACAACACCACAACACAACCACACCGACAAAACCACAACAACGCACCATCACCACACCACAACATCACCACACCACCACAACATCACCACACCAACACAACATCACCACAACAGCACAACACCACCACAACCCCACCACCATAGCACCACACAACCACACAACCACCACCATAGCACCACCACACCACTGTTGTGCACAACATCAACACCACCACATCGCCACACCCTAACCCTACAACACCACCACAACATCACCACAATATCACCACAACAACACTGTCGAAATATGACCACACCAGGACCCCATTACCACAAAACCA
>JANDJZ010000683.1:0-20010 GCA_027943245.1 Acanthamoeba sp. SK_2022b | reverse complement strand
TCATTAACCACAACGAAGATCGCCTGTGGCAGGTGTTCCCCCGTACCTCAATCCTGGCCACCGCTTCGCTTACTCACACTTGCTGGTGGCCTATCCATCACGTTTGGGGCTCAGGCGCTCTTCAAGAACCGGTGGGTCCATTCTCGCGACAAGCTCATAGATCCCCATGGCAGTTCCTGGTATGCACATGGGTCGGCCAGGTGCGGTGAGAGTCGTTGCTGACCGCCCACAATGCCGTTGATAGGAAGCTGTTTTACGTTCTCAATGATCGGCTGCTGCGAGCCAAGTGCATGCTGGGGCATTATAAGGAGCTGCTCGCCGATTATATGGCGCACATACCTCGTACGTGCTTTCCTCCTGGCCAAAGGCTCGCCTGAACGCTGCCGCTCTCACACTGGCAAGCCCACTTTGGCGCGCCACATCTCGCGTTACAATGAAGCATCCGCGGATCTCCAGGTGACCAGCCACCTGAACACCGACAGCAGACTTGATCTTCAGGTGGCGACGGGCCAGGACAACGATGCCGCTGGTTCCACAGCAGAACCCGCACAGCCAGAGACCGAACAAAACCTAGGAGAGAAGCTTGAACCGGAGAGGGTGAGCCGTGTCGCGAGCAAGTATCCGGCGAGCGCCAAGTTCCTGCGGTACACGCTGCGTGAGATCGATCAGCGGCACTTCAGCATAACGTTGGCCCCAGGTCACAAGGTCAACGTGAACGTATTGGTGATCGGGCCCAAGGGCATCGGTAAATCATCCTTTGTCATGAAGGCGCTTGCGGACCGCTTTGAAGGAAACGGCGATCAGCTCGACCTTGACCGGTACACACACGCACACACACACACACACACACACACACACACACACACACACACACACACACACACACATGCACACCTACGCTTGGCATCGATACGTTGATGTTCACAAACTGGAGCTCTTTTGAACATGGTGCTGCAGTTTCGGTGCTAGCGTGAACAAGCTCTACCCCGTGAACGCCACCAACCTCAACTTGCGGGTATTCACCCTTTGTCGCATACCCGAATACAACGATCTCTTCAACGTTGCCGCTGTCGTCGTGGCCTATGACCTCTCGTCCACTGTACCCACCAGCCCGAAAGCAATCTGTAACACATGTGGTAGTTAATCTGTAAACTCGTCGGGTGTGCAGCATGGGCTAAGCGAAGCGCTGCGCTGGGCCAGAGAAGCGCGACGAGAGGGCAGACACAGTATGGTCCTTGCCACCGTTGGCCTCCGGAAGGACTTGATCACAGTACGCCCATCGCTCCTCTCCCTCTCGTCTGCGCCCTCAACCGGCACATATCTTGTAGTTTCTCATCATCGTGTGCATGAATGAACCCGGGGGTGCAGCGCAAGCGAGATGAAACGGCGGCGGCGAAGCTGGTGGCCGTTCGCGCACGTGTCCCTCTCTACTCTGAATTTTCTGCCCTCCAAGCTTCGGTAAGCGATGTTCGTGCCTTGTTGGGGACTTGGCGTGCGTCTTTGCTCCGCTGAACCCCGTCCTTGCTGCTGTTCTCTCAGAGCCGCACGTTGGCCAAGTTCTTTGGCCGTGTCGCCCGCCGGGTGGCCGAGTTCCCCGAGCTGTGGGTGGCGCCTATCAACGTTCCAACCACCATCCAAAAGCCTGTGCCCGTGGCCCTTGTGGATTAAAAAATTAAAAATCAAATAAAAAAGGAGAAAACGCGAAAGAAACTGACACAAAGGAGGAGCACTCCAGCATGGGTTTAGGTCTGGCAGTTGTGGTAGCAGCCTGCTTTATTGGGCTGGCCCTACTGGTCCTACTCTATGTCGCGAAGCCGGTATCATCTCGTGCCCCCTCTCGTGCACATCTTTTACTCACGGTTTCGCACAGGCGCGGCCGGCATGGAGTGCCGGCGTACCGGTGCTGTCGTGGTGGGCAACCATGCGCCTGTTCATGGCGGACCAGCTGCACGTCGCCCTCGTTCAGCTGCGCGACTCTCTCGGGCCCATATTCATTATCCCGTATGCCCCCCCACTTTCCTCTCCCTTGGCACCGGGCAGGTACCTCACAAACTCTGAGGTACATGCAGGCCAATGCCTTTTTCTTCTGTAGGGCACGCTGTGGTGGTGACTGATCCGCAAGCGGCCAAGCTAGCTCTCCGTTCTGACATGTACCGTTTCCTCTTTCTACCCGAGCGGCACAGTGCGCGACCTGATCTGCAGAGGTCATCATAAGTTGACCAACCTACCCCTGCACATGCGCCATCGTTTTCTTCCTGTGCAGAAAGGGTCCGCTCTACGATAGCTGGCGAACGAAGGGAGAGCAAGACATCTTCTCTGGTGACGGCGACTTTTGGAAGAAGGAGGTACGCATTGACGACACACTCGCGCATGAGGTCCCCGCCACTGAAACTAACTCCCGAGATGACTTGGCAGAGGAGACTCGCCAACCCCGCGTTCTCGTTCATGTCCGTTCGCATGCTTCACGACATCATGGTTGAGGAGGTGGAGGTTATGTTTAAGCGGATCGACTCGGCGACAGGCGCCCTCGACCCCGACGACCTCTTCAGCAAACTGGCGCTGGTGTGCGCTACCTCTTTTCTTAGATTTGGAGCTTACTAATCACGTCGGCCCCTCGCCTGTCTCGGCTAACACACATTGGGTGGTTGTGGGGGCGGGGGTGCATGCTCCAGGACATCATCGGCAGGACAATCTACGGTCAGTCCTTTCACGCGCAAACTGACGCCAAGGCGCCCGTGTTGGTGGCGTTGCAGGAGAACCTCAAGGAGATCCAAGCGAGGGACAGCAATCCTCTCCGCTTTCTCAATCGACGGGCCGCTAAGCGGTTCCAGGAAAACGCGTAGGTCCTTGCCTTATCCCCTCGACACAGTCGACTGTGCTGATGCGTCCAACCCGTTACCACCTTGGCCGCTAGTAAATTCGTACGCGGGATGGCGCACAAGGTCATTGCGGAGCGGAGGAAGAGGGAGGATTGGCGCGACGTCAAGGATCTGCTGACGCTACTCATGAAGAGCCAAGACAACGAGACCGGAGAGGGCCTCTCCGACGACCAGATCGCCATCGAACTGGAGGTGTTCATCAGTGCCGGCCATGAAACTACCGCCCACTGTACGCCATCTCAGTCAGCATACTTGTCTGGCTCCTCGACTGACTGACCGCCTTGGTGCGCACGTTGAAGCCTTGGCTTGGCTGCTCTACCACTTGGCCAAGAATCCAACTGTACTCACAGAACTCCGACAGGATATCGACAGGGTACGCGGTTCGGTTGTGCACCAGTGTCACCAAGTTCCTAACGGCGTGTGTGCGGTAACCGCAGGTGATGGGGGACAGAACTCGGCCCACACACGATGACCTCAAGCAATTCAAGCTGCTAAATTGCGTCATCAAGGAGACCATGCGCCTGACCCCGGTGGCTCCCACCGGTTCGGGTGCGTAGGCTACCATTCAACCGCCCATGCTAAATGCCGCTTGTGAGTAGGCCCATTAACCCTCGTGGCGGCGTGCTTGGTGATCGGCGCAGCGCGCGTGTTGCGTGAGGAGGCAGAGCTGTGCGGTGTGCGGGTGCCCAAGGGCACGACGGTGTGGGTGCCCTTCTATCCCATGTTCGTCGATCCCGCTCTATGGGACAGCCCGCTCGAATTCCGTCCCGACCGCTTCTAAGAAGTCAGTTCCTCCGATCCCAAGTACCTCCCCTTCAGCGCTGGGCCCAGGAACTGTACGTGCCTCCCCTCATGCGATTATTTGCATAATAAAATCAATAAATTAATAAATAAATACAATGTGTGCTGTAGGCATAGGGCAAGCGATGGCTCTTCAGGAGATGGAGATTGCCATTGCCGCTATCGTACGTACGTACGACTTCAAGCTCGCTGAAGGTTGTGATGTCAAGGAAGTACTGGAGATCACGCTGAAGCCCATGTACATAATTCCTTCGTGCCTATACCTTGTTCTTTGTCGTCAATGTCATTGTGCCTCGTTGCTCATCCCAGAAAATGTTGCTTGTGTTTGAAGTGGGATGTCGATGCACTTTACTCGCAGGTGACCATGCTGGAACAACGTCGCGTCGTGCTGACAAGAGCTCTTCGATCAAATATGTCTGCGACACGTCTTATGCTTTAAGGGAGGCGGATTGTACCATGAGGCTCTCGCTCACGTGCCCGGCGTTGTGGCCTGAAGCAACAAGTCGTGTGTCTATTTTTTGTAATTATTTAATTATTAAATCGTGCCCAAGATGGAGCCACCGACCACACAAGATGGAGATGCGGTGGCGCTTGCCGTAATCCAGCAGTTCGCCCGCCTACCCAAACGTGGCAAACCCACACAACGCCAATGGTAGCACCACACTACCCTACTCTGCCCACCCCCCGGCGCAAGCTTATCTGTGTTTGGGGGGGCAGGACCGTCCTTGCAGGGGTGGTGATGCGCGGACACGGCGAGGGCGACACAGTTGTGGCGCTTGGCACTGGTACCACCACTACCCCCCCCCCCATCACGCCCGGGAAATAACGGGTGTGCACGCCCTTCAAGGGAACAAGTGCAGTTCGCCCAGCAAGATGAGCGGCCAAGGCGACGTCATCAATGATACGCACGCTGAGATCATCGCCCGGCGAGCTTTCGTGAGGTCAGTCCTGAGTTATGAGTTATGAGTGTAGGGTCTGGCGCGGCCCTGTTTGTTGCGAGGCTCTGCCATAACATACCTACCACCAGCACAGATTCCTGTGGCGCGAGCTGGGCAAGTTCGTGGCAGGAGAACAGCGGAGCATATTCCAACGGGCCACAGCTGCCGACCAAGGACGGCTCGATGGCGAGAGCGTCGGGATGCCGCTGCTCCCCGCCCGCGTGGCGCCGCACATCACTTTCCACATGTACATCAGCCACGCGCCCTGTACGCCCCTCCTACTCGGATTCTCTATATTATTATTATTATTATTATTATTTTAATATTCATTTCTCTTCTCTTTGCTGCCAATCTCAGGCGGCGACGCGTCCCTCTCCCTCGCCAGCGAGGAAGTTCTCGTTTCATCGTCATCGCCATCGGCTTCCCCGTCGACTGGCTCGTCGTCCGGCATTTTGGCGGCCAGCGGACAGAAGCGAGAAAGGGAGGGGGACAAGGACGCAAGCACGGAGCCAGTGCCGCACAAGAGGACAAAGCGGGAGGTGGTCAACGAAGCAAAGGAGGAGCTCCGCCCGGATGTTGGCACAAGCGACGGAGACGGCGAACAAGCAGATACCGGCCACGTCCCGTCGCCCGCTGTGGCGCTTGCGGCCGACACATCCACGCGCATCCAGCGAACTGGAGCCAAGCCCGTCTTTCGCACGAACTTGGAGGTAGGCACGAGCGTGTGAGGATTGTTGACCAGTCAGCTGATCGTGAGCACACACACACACACACACACACACACACACACACACACACACACACACACACACACGGACGCATGCGCACAGGGAGAGGCGCCTCATCGATCTCTGGGAACGGGCGCCCTGCGCACCAAACCCGGCCGTGGCGAACCCACGCTTTCCATGTCCTGCAGGTACCTATCGCGCCCCGCCGTTGGCAGCTAGCGACGAGTGATGGTGCCGTGAGATGCGGAGCAAGAGTGAAGGCGTTCTCATCCAACGTGGCGGGTGGGGCTTGGGGGGGGAGGGGCAGCGACAAGATAGCCCGGTGGAACGTGCTGGGTGTGCAGGGGGCGCTGCTGTCGCATTTCATCGAGCCAGTCTACTTTGCTTCGTTCAGCGTGGGCGAGCACTTTGACCTCACCGCCCTCCGCCGGGGACTCTTTGGCCGCCTGGCCCCTTCTTATCGACCAGAAACCGGTATGCGCCATAGCTCGAGTCGTCATCGTTGTCATCGGCGATAGTGAATGGGGGGAAGAGAGAGAGAGAGAGTGCGACAAAGAGAGGCTGAGTAGAATGTGGTGTGCGTGGATGCTGTCAGGAGGAAGCGGCAGACTTCCTTCAGCATACCGATTCCACGAGCCCGCCATACGGAAAGCTGCCACGACGTTCGAGTTCAGCAGATCTCACGTCATGAAGGCGGCCGGCGATGGTCTGCAGTCATCCCCCACATGTACGCACACCAGGGGGGCCCGCACTTGGGGGAGGGCTCCTAACGGTATTCAACCGTCACCACCGTAGCGGTCAACTGGAGCCACGGGGATGAAGACGACAGCGAGGTGGTGCTGGCCACCCTTGGTAAGAAGCAGGGCGCCAACAAGAAGAATTGGGACAATCCCAAAGTCAGGTGTGCGTGCGTGCGTGAACTGTATTCAACCAGTTGTCTGTCTCTCATCTTGGGCCACTATTCTCTCTCTCTGCCAGGTCCCGACTGTGCAAGTGCGCGCTGTTCGCCCACTTTTGGTCGGTCGCGCTGCGCCTGCCATCCGCGGAGCTGCCCGCAGGCCTAGCTGCGTGAGTTTTCCCTCCCCCCTCCACTCTGCGCTCTCAGCGGCTTACCCCTCATTTACGTGACCGACATGTCGATTGTGGCACACAAGGCTGATCCTAGCTGAGGAGGAGGAAGCCAGCAAGGGAAACGGAGCCGCGGCGACATACCACGCCTGCAAGCACGCCGCCTCGGCGTACGGCGCGGCGCGAGCGCTGCTGCTGGCCCTCCCTTCCTTCCAGGGCTGGATTGTCAACGATCTCCAATGGGAGTCGTTTGCGTCGCCGCATCGTCCCCGGGAATCGCCAGGGCCAAAGCCAACACCGGCGACGAGCTCGTCTCAGCCATGACTAGTCGTCTCCTCTATTTTTAACTCAAACAACAAGTAAACAGAAGGGGGGAAGGGAATCATGATTCTCCTCTTCAGAGCTTGGCCGACTTCTGACCCTGGGGCTGGGTGTGCTCGTACAGGCCTGCACACGAGCGGAGCGTGAGCAACGACGATACAAGAAGACCCGCCATCGCATTGGGGGAAAAGGAAACGCGCACCGAGGGCCCAAATGGGGAAGATGTTCTTGTAGGCGGTGTAGCTGATGGCGCAGTTGGCATTGAACACGCCCTTGATGTCTTCCTGGGGCCAGTTGCCGTTGGGCAGCTGCCGCTTCATCAGCACCTGCACCGCCCTATCCACGGGCCTCCGGTCGGGCCACTGCGCCTTGAGCAGGGTGAGCACCGCCCAGGCCGTGTTGACCACCTGCGTCTCCTCGTTCTGCACGTACTGCTTGGTCGAGCACGACTACATAGGGAGAGAACCGACACGCGTGTGAGAGGAATATGTATCGTCATAACTTTCCCACAGAGGACGTGCCTCGAAGGTCTCGCCCCAGCCGCCCTCGTGGTTCTGCTTGGAGAGAAGGAACTGGCACGCCCGCTGGATGTAGGGACTGTCGGCGGGCTCGCCGGCCGCCATGAGGCCCTCCACACCGAACCACGTGCCGTAGGTGAAGCACACGCCCCAGCTGCCGTACCTGTGCGCCAAAAAAGAGTGAACTGATGAGGCGCGACCTGCGTTTAGCGGACAAGGTGGACGGTGTGTGTACCAGCTGCCATCACGACGCTGCTTGCTCTTAATCAACTCGACGGCCTTCTGCACCGCGGTGCTGTGCGGTAGTAGAGTATGAGGGGTTAGTGAGTGGTGTGAACGCGCCCCGAACGGGAAGCTTCCAAAGACGGGTCTAGGGCGGTACGTGATCTCGGCAGCACGGTGCCGCGGGTAGTGCTTGGCAAACATGGTGAGGGCCTGCACGCACGCCGACGTGCATTCCACGTAGGGGTAGTCGACCATGATCGCATCTGCACCGATGCTTCGCGTCAGGCCACGGGAAAAGGCGACCCAAAGCCTGCGAAGACCAAAGGAAAGGGGGGAAGCCCATACCAAACACCTCGGCAGGATTGATGTACTCGAGGATGGCGGGGCCGCGCTGGAGTTCATAGGTGGCCCATCCACCATCGCTGTTCTGGAGGGAGAGGATCACGTTCACGGCGTCGAAGTAGCGCTGGTCCTCGAACGGAGTCACCCAGCTGCGCACATGCACGGGGGGGGGCGTAAGAAATCAGGAAAAAACGCCCCCGACCCGCAGGAAGCTCACACCACGCCATCTCTCAGCACCTGAACTGCTTCAGGAGGAGCGAAGCCTTGAGGCCCTCGGCGGTGCAGTCTACGGTTGGCCGTTGGCGCGTGAGTGAACTCTCATGACAAAGCTCGATAACATGTGCGGTGCGCGTGTGCGCATGAGGTCTCCCGTACCGGAGATGGGCCAGCCGTGGTGACGAGTGGAGAAGGGCCAGGCGCCCTTGCTGATGTGGCGGTAGAAATACTCCATCTGCTCGACATCCTCGCGTACCTGCACGTGTGCCCACCAACGCGGAGAGAGAGAGAGAGAGAGAGATGACGGTGATGATGGTGATGATGAGATCAACACCTGATTGTATGACACATCTGCAGCGAGCAGCACTGATTGCACGTCACCTGCGTGATATCGATGTAGGAGTAGGCCTTCTGCAGGCACTCCTTGAACTGCTCGCCCAGCCCGGTCTCAACGATGGCCTGCACCGAGAAAGCCGTGTCCCAAAGCTGGCTACCATTGTAACCCTGCCCGACCGCGACCGCGACCGCACGTACGATGTCGGCCAAGCGTCTTGTGTCACCAAAGATTGGGGAGGAGAGGTACCTGCATCTTCATGCCGTCCTCGGCCAGCCACAGGTAGTCGGGCACGCGGTCGACGTGCCTCTGGAACTCCTTGGAGTCCTTGCCCTGGGCGTGCCACGAGCACAGCATGTTGATGGTCTTGTTGACCTGCAAACGCGCGATAGACACTATGTGAGCACAGGGCCACGCTGGTCGCCCTATGAAAGCGAGAGATTGGGGGAGGAGAGGTGCGCTCATCGAGCGAATCGTACCGGTCCGATGCACACCCAGTCGGTGAACTTGTCCTCGGCCGCGACGTGCTCCGCAGTGAGCAGCACGGACTTTTCCCTCAGCCACGAGCTATGGACCTTCTCGTAGTTATCCAGGATAACTGCATCATGATGATTCGAAAACCAACCCTTGTGAATTGAAGAGGAGATTGGGGGGGGGAGAGAGGAGAGCGTTACCGTAGAGACATTCGAGCAGCGTCGAATGCGGGTAGTAGAGGTCGAGGGGGCACACGTAGGAACGAATCGAGCTCCATTTGATCTGGGCGTAGTCGTCGTTGGGGTACAGCTCCTGCATTCGGATAGGTTGTGACGGGGAGAGGAGACAGGGAAAGAGTCTCAGAGTGAGCGCGGGATGGATGCCTCAGGGTTTAGGAGGTGGGGGGCGAGGGCTAAGTGTTAACCTTCCTCAGGGAGAGCACGAGGGGGCTCTCGGGGGCGGTGATGCGGCGACCGTAGACGTAGCCCATGGGCAGGTACACCATGCGGCAATGGCACCACCAGCGACCCGGATGGATGGGGAGCATGTAGGGAAGCAGCCACAGCTCGGGCGGAATCGGGTGAAGACCCTCCCAATCGTAGACGCCCATGACCGCCAGCCAAAACTTGCCCTGCACACAATGCACGCACAAGCACCGGTCGGACGGTCAGCCACGCGGCCACTTTTCCGGAATGTGAAGGGAGAGGCAGCGCGCACCCACGAGGGGATGCCCTTGCAGCCGTCGTTGGCGGCCAGGAACTCTCGGGCCCGCTTCATGCGGTCGTCCTCCATGGGCACGCCCAGCAGGCGCATGGCCGTGTAGTTCATGCCCGTACCAAAGATCGTCGACGGGCTCTCGATGTGCCTGTATTGTGCGTGCGTGCGCCACCACCACACGCAACGGACAGTCGGTAAACGAAACGGGGAACGCAGCCCACGAGTTGCCCTTGGGAGGTAGAAGGGAACACGTACAGGCCCCAACCGCCGTCGGCATTCTGTCGGTTGGTGAGGTAGCGCACCATCTCGATCTGCACCGGACGCGGCAGCTCGACGCCGGTCACGTGGCACGCGATCAGCAGCCCTGACCACCGAAATGTGAATACAAAATAATAATAATAATAAAAATTAACACGTTGCGACGCATGCCACAGGGCGCGAGGAGAGACTGCACAGCGGCACGCCGTACCGGGCATGAGGAACATGGGGCCACCATAGTCCATGGCCCAGTGGCCGTCTTCGCTTTGGATCTGCTGGTAAAAGGCAACCGCCTTCTCCGCGGCTTCGAGGGGCGAGCCCGCGGGCTCCGTGGGTGGCACATCCTCGTCCTACATGCCCAACACCCACGCAGCTGCCTGTGAGCCTTATCCATATAGGCATGTATGTGGTGCAAGAAGTATGAAGAAATATCTCGTTTGTGTGACAATTCTTTCGCCGTAGTTCGTAGATGAGATTATTGTGAAGTGGTTTCCCCGGGGGTCGGGAAGTGAAGGATGAAAGGGGAGGTAGAGTACAGTGAGGAGACCGAGGGCGTATTTGTCGGTGAGTGACTGTTGAACGGGCTCGTCACCGTCGATGTAGTGCCACACCTGACGGCCCTCGTCCACCTTCAGCTTCCACCGGCGCAAATCAGTAGCCTCCTTCCCGCTTTCGAATCCTTCCATATGCGTCTCTCGCTTACTGCCGGGTGTGCACACCACAAGAACGAAGCTTGCCTCAACACCGAGTGAATGCAGAGCCGTAATAATATCGCTTTCGTTTTTGTATTTGCCGACGCCACCCGACATACCGGCAAAAGCCGCGACTGGCCACAAATGTTAACGGGCGCGGTGGCTGTGGGACGCCACACTGCGCCCCACTACTCAAGCGCTCCTGACGAATCCAGCCTACGGAAGCCACAGCCGGCTCTTTACCCAGAGCAGACGACCTTTTCGGAAGAGCGAGCCGTATGCAACCAGACGGCCCGGAGTACGCGCGCCACTGGGGTGTGCTGAAGGCTGCAAAGCTGAACGGGTGCCCGAAGGCACCGGCGATACGCTGCCGCGGCAGTCCACCACCCTTTGTCCGCCTCCGAGAGCGAAGCGTCCACGAAGTGGCCGAGACGATCGGGCAAGTGCATCTAAGCTTGATGGCCCGGGCGTACTGCTGAGGTACAAAAAGCTGTATAAAAAGCGATGTTGACATGTACATGTATACAGCTATTGTGAGGGATATAGCCGAAGCACCCCGCGGGGCCATGCGTTTGCTCTCTCAGAACAGCATAGCGAAAAAGATCACCACCAGAAGCGTCAAAAAGAGGACCATTATCGTATACCTGACAACACGACATCACGCCACAAGACCATGGACACACGACCCACACGATTAAAGAATGCACAACAAAAAAAGAAAAAGGAAAAGAGGAAGAGAGGGTCAGTCACAGTACCACAGACACCAGGGGGTAGCGCCAGCGTCGCTCTGTGCTTTCACTTGTCGTGTGGCCTTGCTGATACGATCAGTGCCCGAATCTACCCCTCCTGCCAGTTTTCCAATTAATGGCGTCTGCTCGTGCACTTCTCGCCCAATCGCCTGTCCTATCTCGTTCAATCTGTCTGCCGTGTGTCCAATCATTTCAAGAAGATCATCCTGCTTCTTAAGTTTTGTGCTGTTCATCTCGTAGATGCCCTTGTTGTCGAGGTTTCGTGTTTCATCAGTGTCCGCTCCTCTCCGCACGGGTCGCTCTGTCCCGCCACCCTGTTCTATGTCCATCGCATTCCCCATCGCGAAAACGCCTCTGCACCGCCTGCGGGTTGCGACGGCCCGCAAGACCAAGCCCACAGATCCTCCTTCTGGGCCGTTCGAACCAGAGCGCCGCTTCTGGCGGGAAAAAAAAAAGAGAAAACCGACGGATTTTGTCCTTTCCTTGACGTCACGGCACACAAGCGAGAGAACAACGTATTGTTCGCTCCTTCGTGGTGGTCGGTGCTCACTTGTGGGAGTTGTGCCCGCCGGGACAGGCGGCGTGTGTGAGACCGCACTGCCAGCACCACGGCTTCTTGCACTGAAGGCACGTCATGTAGTTGCAGCCTTCGCGACAGCACCACCCGCACACCCACAAGTAAGTCCCTCGCCCACCATATCTGTGCGCAGAGACGCGCGCACGTGGTACTAAAGGGAAGTTTGAGGGAGGGGGGGGATCACACCTTCAGTTTTCTGTGTCCTGATGTTGCAGTGCGGGCAGAGCTTGAGCACCCCGGTGTCGACCAACTCCTGGAATTTGTCGTCGGCCAGGCCGTTCTCCTTCTTCCACTGCTGGTAGGCTTCGCACGAAGATTCGTGCGTGTCATCGTTGCACTTGAGGCAGTACTTCTTGGTACACACGTCGCACTTCCACTGCCACACCTTGTCTGTGTGGTTGGGTTGTACAAAGTTAGGTTATCCCCTGCTGCTAAGAAGCAAAACTAACTCCTCCGATGCATGCATGAAAACTAAAGTGAGGAGCACGTTGGCACCTGGCAGACCCGCGTCTCGGGCGATGATGACACCGTTTTCGCAGTCGGGAGTGAGGCAACGGCAAAAGTCCTTGTCGCTCTGTAGCGCGCGCTCGAACCGGAACTTTTCGTACTTTTTGAAGAGGTCCGCCGGCAGAATGAGCTCCAGCGCGTCGTCGCTCACCGCTTCGCCGCAGTGGGGACACTGTTCCCGCCAGACTTCGTTAGCTCCGACGCAGCCGCCATTGCGCGGGTATAAACCATTCGTGCAAGCAAATGGGCGGGAGCTCCCTTCCCCGACAGAGAGAAGAGCCGCACAAGGGCGGTTTTACCTTGATCGGGAACTCGTTGAGCGAAGTCTTGAAGTACTCGAGCGCGCAGTCGCGACAGAAGTAGTGCCCGCATTCGCCCATGATGAACTTGTCCATCGGGTCGAAATCGTCCATGCATATCTCGCAGTGCGCTAGGCATAGAATACACAACAGAAAGAGTGAGCGGTGAGCGGCGAGCCAACTTGGAGAACGAGAGAGAGAGAGAGAGAGAGAGAACAAAGATAGCGAGTGAGGCGCGCGTGTATTTGCATTTACCCTCCTTGAGTTCTTCCTCCTTGGCCTGAAGCTCCTTGGCGATCTGGGCGGAGGTCTCCTCGTCGGCGAGCTTCTTCTTAAGCTCCTCCTCAGCCTCGAGACGCAGCATGTCTTCGATCATCTTCTTGGTGTCCTCCTCCTGCCGCTGCTTCTCCTCACGCGCCCTGGTGCTCTCCTCCTCGAGCATACGCCGCGCAAACTCCTTGGCCCGCTCCTCGTCCTCCCTCTCGCGCTGGAGCCGCCTCTGCTCGGCTGCCTGGCGCTCCTCCTCCTCGATCATGCGGATCATCGCCAGCGTGCTCTGCTCCTCCTCCTCTCGCTTCCGGCGCTCGGCCAGCTCCATCTCCGCGAGGATGTCGCGCAGGCTCTTCTCTTCGCCCTCGCCCGTCCCCTGCTGCTCCCGGTTGCGCTTTTGTTCTTCCTGGTCCCTCTCCTTTTCGCCGACGGCGGCCGCGTCGTACTCAGTGGTGAGGTCTACCACGGACGAGTCCTTCCGGCCGCCGCTGTTGTCGTTGTAGCTGTCGCCCACTGCGCTGTTGTGATTGCCACCGCCGCTGTCGTCGTCGTCGTCGTCTTCGATGATGATCATCCTATCCTTGCTCTTGTGATCGTGGTGCTGCTTCTTTGCCTGTTCTCCTTTGGCTTCTTCCTTACCCGCACTCTCCTCCTCCACCATTCGCTTCCTTTTCCTGGCTTCGTCGAGCTCCCGTTCGGCCACGATGCCCGGGTCCAGCCTGAGCGCCAATCGAGCCAACGGCGCAGCAACCAAGCACACCAGGTGGGCGCGACAAGCGACAAGAGATGCGGGGAAGCACAAAATGGGGGGGGGGATATACCCGCACAAGCGAATGGTCTCGTCGTAAAGCTGGGCGCTGTCGGCTTCGTTGAAGACGAGGTCACGTGGTCTCCCCTTCACCACAAGCTGCACGCCCTCGCCGCCGCCGCCGCCGGACGTTGCACGAGCGCGCTCCCAGTCCCATTGCCATGTACGGAAGAGCTGCACGAGCTTGGTGCCGTCGAAATCGTTCTGGACCAGATGAATCATTAGGGCCTCGCGATGCTGCAGACGGCCTGGCAAGTCCAGCAACCATCCGACCGTGTTATCCATGGACCACGCTGCGATATTGTCGCCAAATGATGAAGATGTGGTGGAAGCCTCCATTATTACGAGGTGAGCAGCCTTCGAATTATTTCAAAGCAATTCGAGCGTCAGATGGGTGTAAGATGAAGATACGCGTCTTGCTCCAATGTACGCTAGGCAAGCACAACGACTGTTGGGTTCGGCCGAACAACAAAACCCCTGTTACTTTTTCACGTAATTACCAAAATAACGGTACCAAAAACACGTTGCAGCGGTGGTGCATAACATTATGCCGGAGGCCGCCTACCCCCAACCACCATCAGGGAAGCAGCAGAGCCAACAGGGCAGTGCAGACATCCGTTGTCGAGATCACCTTGGTCGGCCGTCCATCCACGGACTGGGCGAACACACGGTGCACGCGCCCACTGACCATCCTCTCGATCACTTGTCCCAAAGTGTCCGCCTCTGTGACCGTCACCAGCGGCCTCTCCATCGCCTTCCAAAAGGCCTTGAGCGGAACCGTCAGCACATCTGTGGTGCAAACCAGCTTCGGTCAAAGCTCGAGTTGTCGCGCAACAGAGATCCCTGGCCAAGGAGAGGCCTTGAACGCATACCAGTGGTATTGACGGCGTGTTTGAGGTCGGACGTGCTGATGCTACCGTAGAGGCGGCCGACGTCGTCGACAATTGCGGTGCCCGAGATCTGCTCGCGGTCCATGAGCTCCAGAGCGGTGAGCGCGTCCTCGGTGAACACCACTGTCCGGGGCGTACTGCCCATCTTGAGGTCCCCGACCTTTTTGTCCAGCTCGTCAGCCCACTTGCCCTTCTGCACACCCACAACAAGGCCAAGTTAGCGCGTAGGCTGTCATTTACGGCGGGTGGTAAGGTAACCTTGCTCCACGTACATTGCGGAGAAGGTACTGGAGAAGGCACATCTGGCTGATCATCTTGACCACATTGGTAATCTCGTCCTGTGTCACTGCCACCCGATGAAGCCCCGCCCCGAACGCCTGCACATGTCGCAAGTCTGTCATTCACGTGCTGCCAGAACCAGCCCAACAAGAAGTAGAACACCTTGAGAGCATCAAGGATAGAGGCATCGATGGAGATCCGGGCAAACGGGTTGGTCTTCGAAAGGTCTGTGTGGGAGGAGGTCAGCAAGTGCCGCCCTGAACCAAGGGAGGTCCCCTTAAGGGCTATATAACTGAGAATGCTCTGGACACTGAGGCCCTGCTGAAGGTTGAGGTCGCTCACTGACGCCCTGCCCTGGCCATAGATGAGCAGCACATAGCCCACAAAGTCCTTGATGTCCACCATGCCCACAAACTCCCCCGTGGCCACGTCCTTCACCGGCGCCCCCAGCACGCCCTTCTTCACTAACGTCTGCATGTTTCTTGTTGTTTCAGCAACCCTACCCCTTTCTTCTCCTTTCTGGCAGAATCAAGGAAAGGACCTGGAAGCCGGTCTCGATGGTGTCGGTGGTGCGTAGAGACACTAGCTCTTGTTGCTGCAGCTCGGGCATGTCAGCCAGCGAAGTGGCCTCCAGGAAGCTCCTCAGTGGCGAGGATGACTCCATTTATATGGTCTCCTGGTGCAGTGCTGTTATCGTTATCCTCCTCCTCACCGGACGGAGCAACCTTTTGTCTTTGGCCGAACGGATAGAAGAGGGCGAACGGTGCGCCAAAGGTTGGGGAGCTATCTCTGACAATTCTTGCTTGTCGACATCAGCAGCAAACAGAAATTGGCAGACAAAAATAAAAACAACAGACTTGGGGGAAATCAATAAAAACATGAAGAAACACTTTTATTCCATCCAAGCAACTGCAAGCTCAATCTTAGCACCTCCCTGGGGACTTCAACAGCTACATCAGTAGAAACAAAGAGGCTGACAAGCTAGCTAACCAAGGCACCCACCTCACACCCACCCTGAAAAATGGGAGATACAACACATGGCCAACAATGCCACCCCCTTTGAAGTAAATGGCATCCCAATAGAAGGATGTTTAATGAAAAAGAAAATGGCTAACCACAACTCATATATCCACAACAAAAACAACACCCAAAACTGTGGGTCACTGTGGTGAGCAGGTAGCAATGATACTTTTCAAAAAAGTGCAGGCCAGAGGATGGCATGCTGTTGACAGTAAAGAGACCCAACATTGTTGTGCATTGATGGTGGCAGTGATGATGACTTGGTGGGACTGAACCTGAATTAATAATGACGCCCTGACGCCAGTTGCACTTGGCCACTGAAGAAAATTCTGTCAAGTCAATGTGTTGCCAACTTGCTTCTCTGAAAATGTGGTGCCATGTTGGCCTTGAAATTATATGAAAGAACAAGAACAAGATTCACACCTTGTTTTTGTATTACATGGCCCTCTACACCACAACATCAAAAAATGAAGCACAATAGAGAAGAAGAAGATGAAGAAGAAGAACCCACATGTTGTCACACAAAAGTCAAGCAAGCACCCTGAGTGCATGTCCTGAAAAGATAGCAAAATGCCAAGACATCTGCTTTAAGGAATCAAATGGCTGCACGCTGGTGTTGGGCAAGAATGGCACTGCATTTGTCAGACTGTGCAACATGCCCAAGGTGGCACCATTTGCCCTCACTGAAAAGGGCATTGTAATTACCAACATCCTCTATGCCAACCCCGGCAGAAAACACCTGGTCTGTGGCAACTGCCTCATGCGTGAAGCAGCCATGCCAACATGGCAAGCAGACCAGTGCATATCACTGGACAGCACATGTGAACTGAGATACCCCAAGACCTTGATTGCATGTGTATATAAAATGGTTGGTATGAAGCCACTGTCTATGCACCTGTGCAAGGAAAAGAAGCAACGATGCCACCAACCAGGCAAGAATGGACGCAGCTATTGCAGTGGAAAAATGGAACCCCTGATGGACCTCAAGCACAAGCAATGCACCAAGTGCTGCATTGTCACATGTGACCACTGCAACACACCAGTGAGACTCAAGAGGGCTGTCTCTACCAAGACCAGATGTGGCACATTTGAGCGCCAACTAGCTCTTTACACCATGTCCATGCTGTCTGTGGCCCATGCAAAAGACCAGCCAGTGCAGCAAGATGACGCACTGTCAGATCAAGAGGTGCTACATGTGCAGCATCATGAGCAAAAAGGATGCGCCCTTTATTGGGACAGAGCACTGGGACAGGCACAGCACAAATGGCTGTCCACGATTTGAGACCAACCCCTTCTGGAGAATGGCTTTGCCACAATTCAAATGTCATGAGGGAGAATGCCACACTGACGAGTCAGACTGCATAGTGCCAGACCACCAACAAGGCATTGACGAATATCATTTGCTCCACAAGTCCATCCACATCAGACACATGACGCACAGCATAAGCAACACTGATATGGTCACCAAGGCATTCCACACAATTGCCCAATGCATCACTGACAACTACATATCCAGCAGCATTGATGTGAAAAAGGCAACTGAAATATGGGATATAATTCACCATTCCACAAGATAGCATAAGCAATAAATGGGGTGCTGTATCTCTCTGTGCAAGTGTTGGTGTCTGGTCAATTGCTGTTGTCCATGGATGTGGAATCACATGCCAGACAAACATGAAGAATCAGAGCAATGTACAGGATTGAGAAAGAAAAGAGGAGTGCAGCACATCAACAGACAGAAGCCACAGCGGCAAGAGACAGAGCAATACTATGGCTGAACAGGACAATAGATTCTACATTTACCCATGTAACTAGGCATGGGCGGCATTTGCCCTGACGTCAATGAATGTACACAAAGTACAATACTATGCTGCATTCCCCAAGTTACATTTTGACAACATATGTGATCTTGTGTTGGACAAGGATGTCTATTTCCTGGACTGGTGCTTGCATGAATCACAAGGCACAGCGCTCTTTAAGATTGCATGGTCAGTGACATTCATGTACAGTTGGGAAAGGTGCAAGTGCCACACATCAACGTCACATGGATCCAATGTTCATTACATGGACATGTGTCCTGTGCAATGGGCACAACTGCAACCTGATTATTGTGACATTCCAAATTCAGTGAGTGAATATCTTGAAGACACACATGGCAATGAACGTGACCTGCTCAATATATCATTCCTGTACAAGCAATCTTGCTTGGACGCGCTCTCATGGAGGATGGACAATGTCAAAAAGGCCAAAAAGATATTGGCTTCAGAATCACCCCAAGAGGCAGTCAAGCACATGGAAGAAAAAACCATAGAATTCATGGACTATGTCCTGAAAGATCTGAAAGACACAGCCAAGATGCAGCAGATAGTGATGGACATTGACCTCTCAGGCAAAGTCAGCAAGTTCTCCATACATGTCACAGTGCATACACACACTGTGCCATGGGTTGCATACATCTTTGCCAAGGCCAACAAAGACAGCAAAGTGGCCATGGTACTCAATTACGACCTGAACCACAAGGAAAGGTTTCTAAATGCAATAACAATTAGGATTGAAGAAAATGTCAATAGCAGAGATCATTGATGATGCTATTAGCTCAGTTGTAGGTGACTGGTTCAAGAGCTTGACCAAGAGGCCAGTGGTGTGGTGGGGCCTCTTTGGACTACAGCTCTATGTCATCTACCAGCTCATATCTAAGTAACAGCACATGACAATAAGCAGAGGAGAAAAACAAAAAAAAAATGTTTGACAATGTACAAATCAGCTGCAAAAAATTCATGGACCACAGTGCGTGATGCTACCATAGGTAATCCCAACAGGCCTCTGGATCCAGAGACGCTCAAGTGGCTCAAGTATGCACAGTTTGCCAACCTGGGGGCTGCACTTGTCATCCTTTATCTGGTGGGACAAAACATCTTGCCAATTTAAAACCTAAAGTGAGCACAAGAAATACATACATACACAAAGAGAGAAGATGGGCTGGTTTGATGATGTTATTGGAAAGCTCAAGAACTTTTATGGGGTTGATGAGGCGCTCAACCGAGATCTCTACAACAAATGGAAGAAGAATGGTGCCCAGGGCGCATTGGTGGTGTTCACTGGTGACCATGGCCAATACAATTATATTCACAACCCAAATGCAACCAAGCCCTGGGGCAACACGCCTGTGGACCCCAACTTGGGAGCACTCACTCCACACCATTGGACAAAGGACAAAAACAACAAGGTCATCAATTATTCCAATACTACAACCACCACCACCTCTCCCAATGATGGCCTGATTGATTGGTGGCTCTGGGGCAGCGTGGGTGGTATTGTTGTGTTGGTACTGCTTGGACTCAAATTGATGTCTAAGCACTGAGCAAGATTGCCCCTAAAAGAAACACGTTAAAAGATGGGCAGCACACCATCTGGACACAGAAAACCAACCCCACTGCCAGCTAATGATAGCCAACCTAGCCATGAAATTGCCAAGGCTAATACCAGACAACCTGGCCAGCAACCCACCAAGGTTGACCACGACAATACAGACTTGCATGCAGATGGGGTGTTTGGTGTGGTAAAGGGTAAAATCAGTTCCGGT
Source organism: Acanthamoeba sp. SK_2022b (assembly GCA_027943245.1). Taxonomy (NCBI): domain Eukaryota; phylum Discosea; order Longamoebia; family Acanthamoebidae; genus Acanthamoeba; species Acanthamoeba sp. SK_2022b. Next base: position 517 of record JANDJZ010000683.1, on the reverse strand, counting down.
GAAAAAATCTTTTCATATAGACCACCGCCACTGCCAGCATCAGCCTCCACACCTAACCCATCAGCAGCAGCAACAGCTATTGGCAGCAGTGTCCCTTCATTATTCAGCTTTGACTGTTCTTCTGTGAAGCTGACTGACCCATTGACTTGGCAGCCCCTGATGCTCCCTGTGGGTGGTGGCCTGTTGGTGGTGTTGGTGTTTATTGTGATTTTCTTTTTTTTTACAGTGTGGAAGAAGTCAGTTCACCAGTGACCTCAGCCCCAGAGCAACTCATGAACTGGCCTATGTGATCACGGCCAATTGTTCTTGTTGTTACAGGTGGCTTCCTCTTCTGTGTTGATTCTTGTTGCTTCTGCTGCTGCTGCTGCTGCTTCTTGTTGCTGTTGGCTTTCACAGATTCAGCAGGCTGCGGCTTCTTCTTTGATGGCATTATTATTATTATTATTGGGGTGGTGATATGATTAGGGCGTAGACAAGGGCTGCAGCTGCTAGGGCCAGGATGACTATTGCAGCAGGT
>JANDJZ010000682.1:0-24402 GCA_027943245.1 Acanthamoeba sp. SK_2022b | reverse complement strand
TGGAACGGCTGCTGAAGTCGTCCAAGGTCGATACCAGGTGCGTGACCTACCAGCAATGAAGAAGTAACAACACGTCTTAAAGTGTGTTCTACACGCCTAGTAGGGAAAAAAAAAAAAGGGGTAGTGGTGTAAAACAAAGTAGTGGCTCGTACGGCTTTGGTCACGGAGGCCTTCACGTCGCCTGCGTTGCGGCGTATGAGGGAGCTGAGGGCGGCGTGTGACTCGCTGAACTTGCCCGATATGGCAAACATCAGCCCCACGAACGCGTCGGTGTCGGCATAGGCCCCCTTGGTCTCCTGTACTGGACTGTTGCTCATTTTTTGGCTATGTCTCTTCTCCTCTTCTTCTCACTACTCCGCCTTCTTCTTTCTTCTTCTTCGAGTTGGGCGGGTACGCTTGTGCTTTGCGTGTGAACGTTGGCAAGAGAGAGAATGCGAATGGTGTGTCCCCCCGAGGTTGTCGTATCTCGACCTGGAGGTGAGGCGGGGAGGAAAAGGAATGTTGCCGTTAGCTGTTGGTCTGTGGATGAGCGTGCAGGCCCAAGGTCGCAGGTTGGTCTGCACATGAGGAGATCCCGCCCGAACGTGCACGGGCCACACTCCCTCGCCGCAGCAAGTGGACAACGACGAAATCTCCCAGACCGCCCATCGAGCTCGCCCGGAATGCAAGTCTCGCAAAGCACGACAAGCACGCGAAACAGGGATAGCACGGCAGCAAGCTGGCAGCTGCTTTATTAACACCCCATCATGAAGGGGTGGGGGGATGAGTAGAGCGGGCAGGTGAGCTGGGAACGCTTTTACACCTTGGTGAAGGAGGCGATATCAACGGACTGCACGAGTTCCTCGTGCGCCATGATCTGCTCCTCAATGTCCTCAGTGAACACCTACGCACGTAGAACGACACATAGAGAAGAGGGTAAGCAGCAAAATCTTTGCCTCGCTTGCACTGCCCATCTCAGGAAAGCGGCTGTCAAGGGCGGACGAACCTTGTCGTCAACAACGACGCAGCTGATCTGAAGCTTCTTCACGCCGTAGGCGATGTCGACGAACTTAGAGGGACCCCAAGTGAGCCCGTCGATGGTGATGGCCCTCACGACCTTCTCCATCTCGTGCAGGTCAGTGTCATCGCCAAGAGGCTTGACGTCGAAGATGCTGCATGCGAGGAGAAGAGGCAACAATCAGTACATTGCCACACTGTATCGATGAGGATGAAGGAATGGAAAAGTGTAGCGACACTCGTAGTCCGGCCCAAAATCAAAACATGAGCCGGCGAATGTTGCCGCAATTGCTTTAGCAAATTTACCGTGACGAAGACACAGGAGCGTGTGAATGAGCTCGCATGACTTCGATATATTGCATACTCGGCGAGAACCAAATTGAGATTTAAATGATAATCGCAGTAAAAAAAATGAATCTAAATGAACCCTTGTGAGCGAAAACACGTACATGTTGGACCTCTGGATCTCCTCAGCCTTCTTCTTGTGCTTCTTCTCCTCCTCGCGCCTCTTCTTCTCGGCAGCGAGCTCCTCCTCATCGACGCCTCCGAAAAGGTCGTCCTCATCCACCTCCTCCTCGACCTTCTTGGCGGGCGCCTCCTTGGCGGGGGCGGGAGCAGCGGAGGGCTTGGTCTCGGTCTTGGCGGGGGCGGCAGCCTCGACGGCGACGGCCTCGCTCATGTAGTCGATACCACGGAGGGCAGCATAGTAGATAACCACGTTCATTTCGGAGGGGATGTGATTGCGAGCTGCGGGCAAAGGCGAAGATGCAACCGAGGCCAGCGCCCAAGCGCCCCCACCGGAGAAATGGCCCAACGCCACCTTAACCTGCTCGTCGGCGGTTTTTTGGTGGCTTGGTTCCAACGAATAAATATTTTTCTTTATTCAAATAAATACCACCCTATTTATAAGTTAAACTCTCCCTTTTGCGCGTCGCGGGAAAGAGCCACCTCACACCTCGAAGGTGAGGGTGTTGGAGTTCTTCCACGCGCTCATGAGGCTCTTTAGCGCCGAGACCTGGTTGATGGTGGCCGCGAGGCCCTTCTTGAGCGAAGCCACGCTCAGTATCTCGAGCGACTCTTGGATCGACACCTGATCGGTGGTTTGCTGCGTGAGACGCCACACGACACGCTCAACGCGTTGGGCAACGTCGACGGACGGGGGAGGCGCACCTTGAGGCCCTGGGCGGCGCTGCTGAGCTGGGACGACTCGTCGCGAGCAGAGGAGGACTTGACCGCGGCGATGATCTTGAGCTGAATGGCGCGATCGGGCAGGATGTTGGAGTACTCGAGCATCTCCTTCTTGAACTTGGGGTCCTCCGTCTTGGCCGCCACCTGCTTGAGCAGTCGCGCGAACCGCTTCACCTTCTCCAGGATGCGCCCGGCCAACGTCACCGAATCCGACGGCTGGCCGCTGCCCATCGACAATTGGCCTGGACGTCGCGCGTCACGGCGTCAGCCACCAGCGCCGTGCGCGCGCGCGCGTGTTGTGTGTGTGTGTGTGTGTGTGTGTGTGTGTGTGTGTGTGTGTGGCGCACCGCTGGCCGGCGTGAGGCTGAAGGCGCATTCGATCTCCTGGATGGCCTCCTGGGCTGCGGCCATGACCGTGACATTGTCGGCGTTGGCATCGTCCGCGGTCGCGCTCTTGGTGCCGTCGCCCACCCCCGCGCCGGTGGCGTTGGCCATGGCCTCGACGGCCTTCTGCAGCTCGGTCTTGGCCGTGGCGCCCTCCACCGTCGTGTGGATCACCACCCGCTGGATGGCCTGGCCCAGCTCTCGCTGCTTCTGCATGAGCGCCTGCTGCATCTGCAGGTTGCTCGGGTCGTTGGACGTCTCCTCGACGCACTGGATCACCTCCTGGCTGCACTCCTTGAGCCTGTTGCGATGCGTTTGTTGCAGTCGTCGTCAGAAATGTCAACCCCCCCCCTCCTCCTCTCACCAACACGACGTGTGGAAGAAGAAGAAGAAGCGGAAGAGGTGGAAGAAGAAGAAGAAGAGGGCCACGCACTGCTGGACCGAATTGGCGGCATGGGCCTTCTTATCTACATCCTCAATTCGGCCCACGAGGATCTCGGCCTCTCTGCGCAGCCAATCGCGCCACGCCAGTTTCACATTTACTCGTGGGAACGCAAGAAAGGCGAATAATAAATAATAAATAATAAATAATAATAAATAATAAATAATAAAAAACCATGATTATGCGCTTTCCGTACCTGGCGAGCGTGAGGGCCATCTCGACCTGTTCCTTGGCGGCCGCCGTGAAGGCCGCCAGCAGTTCGCTGTCCTTGGCTCGCCCCGCCTTCTGGTGCTTCTTCTCCAGCTCTTGCCTGCCACGCACGCGAGGGAAAGCGCGAGGCGACCAATGAGCGACACCGAGCGGGGTTGTGGTGGTGCTTAAGCACGGAGCGGTACCGCTGGTTCTCCTTCTCCTTCTGCATGCGCTCCTTCTCCTTCTCCAGCTCCTCCTTGGACTTCATCTCCATCTCCCTCTGGACTCGTTCGAGCTCCTTTCGCTTCTCCTCCTCCTGCTGCTCCATCTCCTGCTTCAGCTTGTCCGCCATGCGCTGCTGCTCCTCCAACGCCTGCTGCGCCTCCACTACTCGCGCGGCCACACACGACGTACGCGAAATTGAAATAAATTGAAATAAATTAATAAAATAAAATAAAATAAAATAAATTATTATTATTAATAATAATAAAAGAAACGAGGCATGTCAGCAATGCGTGTGTGGGAAAGCGGCAAAGAGAGGACAGGGACGTGCCCAGCTCGCGCTGCAGTCGCATGCTGTGCGTTTGCTTGACCCGGCGCTTCTGCTTCTGCCGGTTGAGCAGGTGCTCGAGATGCTCGATCTTCTGCTGCAGCTCCTTGATGGTCTCCTCCCTCTTCTCGATCTCGCCCAGCAGCTCCTCCTCGCGCATGCGCTTCTTGTCGACCTCATCGATGAGCGAGTGCAGCATGTTCTCGAGCCGCTTGATCTGGTTCTCGAGGCTGACCTTCTCCTCCGCGTCGTCCTCGCTGCGCTGCATGACCTCGCCATGCGCCGAGAGCGCCTCCTTAAGCTGCGCCTGCACGGCCTCCAGCTCGGCCCGCGCGCGTTCCTCGCATTCCATCGCCTTCTCGCGCTCCCCGCTCCTGGCCGCCAGCGCCTCCTTAAGGCCCCGCAGCGCCGCCTCGCCGTCGTCGACCCGTTGGCTGAGGTCGGCGATGACCTGGTCCTTGGCGTCCAGCTGCGCGCGGTTGGCCGCCTCGGCCTCCTTAATGTGGGCGCTGAGCTGTTCGATCTCTTTTCGCAGGCACTGCTCGCGCGCCTCCCACTCGTCCTCCTTGCCGCACGCCGCGAGCTGCGCCGACAGCGACTCGACCTCGCCGGCCAATCGCGCTTCGTTGGCCTTGTGCGACTCGACCTCGCTCGCCAGTCGCGCCTCGCTGGCCTTGAGCGACTCGACCTCGCCGGTCAGTCGCGCCTCGGTCGCCTTTAGCGACTCGACCTCGCTGGCCAGTCGCGTCTCGTTAGCCTTGAGCGAATCGACCTCGCCGGCCAGTCGCGCCTCGCTGGCCTTGAGCGACTCGACCTCGCCGGCCAATCGCGCCTCGCTGGCCTTGCGCGACTCGATCTCGCCGGCCATGGCGTCGGCGCGTCGCCTCAGCTCCTCCTCGCGCTCGGCCCACTCGCCCTCCCTCGCCGACAGGGCGGCCCGAGCGTCGCCGTGGGCGGCGACCGCCCCGGCGTTGAGCTCGGCGATCTGCGCGTCCCTGGCCTCGGCCTCCCGCTTGAGCGCCTCGACGCGCTGCTTCTTCACCTCGAGCGCGCGGCGCGTGGCGCCCAGGCGCTCCTCCTTGGCCTTGACCTTGTCCACGAGCGCCTTGTGCCTGGCGTTCCACTCCTCGCGGGCCTTGCGCGCGGTCACCTGCAGCCTCTCGTGCTCGGCCTTGAGCGCCTCGTGGGCCTCCCGGTCGCGCCGCCACTCGGCGCGCTCGTCCTTGAGGCGCCGCACGCGGTCCTCGAGCCGGGCCAGCCGCTCGACCTCCTCCTGCTGCCGCCGCTCCTCGTCCTCGCGCGAGAGCGAGAGGATCATCTCCTCGCCCAGGCTGAGGTTGCGCTGGAGCTTGCGCCGCCGCAGCTGGGCCACCCGCGATTTGCTGTCGACCGACTGCGCGCCGGCAAACTTTTGCCGCGGCGACGAGGGCGGCTCGCCGGCAGCCGGCGACACCACGATCCGCGTGGTCGTGGACGACAGCGACGGGGGCTCGATCGCGTCGTCCACGGGCTCGGGCTCGATGTCGAGGACCTCCACGACCACGTCGGCGTCGACGTCGGCGTCGGCGTCGGCGTCGGCGTGGAGGGCGGCCTTGCCGTCGCGCCTCTCCGGAGGCGGGGCGCTGCCCTTGGGCTGCTGGCCGCCCTTTCCCTTCTTCCGCTGCTTCCGCTTCTTCTTGCCCGCCTCTGCCCCGACCACCTGCAGCCGCGGCGACGGCGGCGGCGTGCTGGCGGTCGATGGTGGCTGTGGCTGTGGCTGTGGCTGTGGCTGTGGCTGTGGCTGTGGCTGTGGCTGTGGCTGTGGCTGCGGCGCGCGCATGTTGTCGTCGACGTGAGCCCCGCTGGGCGCGCCGTTCTCCTGCGGCTGGGCGGGCGGGTGCTGCTTGCGCTTGACCTCCTCGACGTCGCGCTTCCACTCGTCGATGCTGGCCTGCACGAAGCGCGCCCACTCCAGGGGCGTATCAAAATTCTCCACCTTGCTCTGCGCGCAATCGACTCTTCACATCAGCATCGCATTCATGTGTGTGTGTGTGTGTGTGTGTGTGTGTGTGTGTGTGTGTGTGTGTGTGTGTGTGTGTGTGTTGTACCTGGCCCAGGCTCTCCGCGATCTTCTGTCGCAGCTTTTCGGCGAGGTGCTTCTCCTCGACGTCTGCGCCCGAGTCGTTCTTGCCATCGCCGGCGTGCTGGTGCTGGTGCTTCCCCCCGCGCGGGCTCTTCTTCCGCTTGTTGGCCCGCTTCTTGCCCCGCTTGCCGCCGGGCGAAGCGCTTGCAGCCGCCTTCTCCCCGGCGGCGTCGAGGCGGTCGCTCAGCGTCCTGAGCATCTCGTCCATCTTGGCCCTGTCCTCGCTGCTCATCGCCTCCTCGTCCCCGCTGTCCTCCTCGAGCATCATCGCCTCCCGCTCGCTCTTGGCCTTCTCCCGCTCGTCCTCCATCTCGATGAGACGCGCGACGCTGCCCCCGATCTCGGCAAAGATGGCCTCCTGGCGTGGGCCAAAGAACGAACGAACGAAAGAAAGAACGAAAGAATGAACGAACGAACGAACGAAAGAGAGAAGAGCGTCAGATTTCTGGGTCGGTTGCAGCGGAGCAGCTGCGAGCGGGCGAGGCCTTGGGCACCTTCATCTCCTGCTTGGACTTGGACTTGTCCTGCAGGATCTCGAGGAGCCGCCTCTCGAGCTCCTCCATGAGCGACCACTTGGAGCCGGCCATGCCCTTGCTCAGGGCGTTGAGGGCGTTGATGTCGTACACGATCCCCTTCTCCTCCAGCGTCTGCTTCAGGAACGCGATCGTGTTGCGCGCCTGCTCCAGCAGAGTCCTGTCCCGCAACACAACACGCGCCACGCGCGGTGAGAACCGCCGCTGCGCTTTGGTCACGTGGGCGATGCCCGACAGCAGTGGCGACGGCGACGAACCTGTGCTGCTCGAGCTGGGCCTGTCGCTGGTGGTCGAGCTTCGTGAGGTTGTCGATGACGGTCTTGAGCGAAGCGTTCTGCTCGCTCAGCCCCTGCAACGGATGAGGCACACGACCAGTGAACACGGGAGCGCGCGCGTGCACGTTGGGGGATGGGGGGCGGGGAGAGTGCAGCCTACCCGCAGCTGGGCGTTTTCGATCTCGAGCTTGGCGAAGGCGTCCTTGAGTTTGTTGAAGGCCTCCTTGATGGTCTTGAGCTCCTTGTTCTCCTTCTCCAGCTCCATGATCTGGCCCTCCAGTATTTTCCTGGAAACGACAAGGCCGCCGGTCAGAGCCAACCGCAGGCGAGAAAGAAAGTCAACAACGAGAGCAACGCGACAAGCGAGCAACACGACAAGCGGTGCCCCCCCCCACCTGTCCTCGGGCGAGAAGCGCTTCTCCTTGAGGAGCATGAGGTCGTTTCGAAGCTGTGAGTTCTGCTTCTGCATCTTCTCATGCTTCTCCATCAGCTCCTGGATCTCCTCCTTGTACTGCTCGAGCTTCTTGACCAAGCGTCGGTTCTCCCGCTTGGCGTTCGCGTTGGCCTGCGCGCACAAGCGCGCGCGACGTGGCATTGGCTCGCGATTAGCCAATCGGGCGCAAGCGATTTCGTGTGGGCACGCATGGGCTCGCACCTTGATTTCGAGTCGGTTGTTGCGCTGTTCCTCCTCGAGCTCCTTCACGTACTCGAGCAACTTGTCCCGGGCCTCCTCCAACGAGCGATACTTGTGCTTGAACAGATCCCTCTTCACCTCCATCTCTTTCACCGTGCTGTGTGCACACCGTTCGAGTGAGTCCACCCATCCACAACACGCCCACTCACCAGCGCAACAAACACAACACAACACAACACAACACAACACAACACAACACAACACAACACAACACAACACAACACAACACAACACAACACAAGAATACAACACAACACAACACAAGAATACAACAGACAACACGAGACATACTCGTGCAGTTCGTGGTTGCGGGTCTTGAGTAGCTCCACCTGATGCGAGGACTGGTGATTGTGCACGCAGAGAACGAGCGGTGAGATACTGCCATGGCGTGGCGACGTGATGCGCCAGGACTGGGGAGTCGAGGCATACCTCGTCCTGGTAGGAGGAATGCTCGGCGGCTTCCATCAGCTGCTTGTTCTTCTCGACCAGCATCTGGCCCACCTCGACCGCCGCGTGGAAGTCCTGTGGCACGGGAGACATCAACGAGAAAACACTGAGCTCAAGGCCTGCTTCGAGGAAGGGCAAAGGGCCTGGTGTGGTTTGGTGGCAAACCTTTTCCCTTTCCTCGAAGCATCGGTAGACGGCTTCGAACTCCTCCACTAGATTGCTCGTGGCTTCGCCTTGCCCTGTGACAGATGGGAAGCAGCACACCAACCAATCACCCAACAACAAATAAATAAATAAATAATATATCAATAAAATAAAAAGTGCAGGTGCCAGATGCACAACTGATTAGAGTGCGTGACGTACGGAGTCGATCGAGAGCCCTGGCAAACATTTCCACATAGTCGAAATGCTCATTTCCCTCCTCATCTTCGAAGCTGCTTGTCTGGTGCAATGCATCCGTTCCATTTTCCATCGTTGGCAACCAAGATGATTCTGCTCGTCAAGCCCGAAATTCGCGTGGCAGAATGAATTAATCAGCAGGATTCTTGTTGCACGTCAAAGATTCTTAAACCGGATAAAGACGGTCCTCCGTCACCGACCCCTCCTTCCCTCGCGTTGCCTCTTGCCTCCCGCTTGTCCTTGGTGGGTCTAGTCCTCCTCCCGCGAAAACCAGCCCTATTAATGTCGACTTGCCCCAACAAAAAAATTATGAGATTGATTTGCAACATTACCTGTGTTATGTGTTGCAGAACAACCCACCACCTGAACTGCTGCCTAAACCATTGTGTGGACCACTGCCTGGACTGCTGTCACCTGGACCACCACCTGGACTGTCATCACCACCTGGACCACTGCTCCTTTGTTGGGATGAGCATGTTGATTTTGAACACCAGCAGCTCATACATAGATGGTTGGGTGGGGCCCTTGTAGCTCTGGCAATTCTCCACAGAGGGCAGCCAGTGTCTTCTTGTCCCCTTGCAGGAGTTGCACCACATTGTTGGCATAATCATCTGTGTTGTAAAGAGTGCACAGACCCACCTTCACACTGCCACCACCTTGTAGTGTTGAGGTCCAGTGGGGTGTGCATGACTGTTTCTTCAACTGCTCACAACTACTCTTCAATGCACTTTCCAAGGCTATGGAGAGGCATAAAAACTTTAAGAGTTTGGGCTGCATGCCTAAAGCTAAGATGTGTTTCCCACAAATCCAACCAACTATGCAGCAGCAGATTGGTCTTCTTCTTCACTTTTTCCTACTTCCATTCTCCCAAGGCAAGGTCCAGCATTGTCTTCCAAAGATTGATGCAACTTTTAAGATGTAATTTGTTGTGTTGTAACATACAAATAGCTTGGAGATGCCAGCCAATGCCCCAAATACTTTTCAACTGAAACCTGGGTGTTCCTACTCCTGACAATTATCATCATCTCCAGCATGGTAACTAAGGTTTGGTACTCCCTTGGCATGGCTCTTGCTGTGATGTGGACTCCAGCATCCATGGAAAAGATCATGAAGATTACTGTGATGCTAGTGGTCCTCAAACTGATCCCCGAAATTGCCCCTCCTTTGACAAATGCCCCTGAGAAGCTGCATGTCAAGTTCTAGCCATTATCAGTTAAATTGAATAAATTGGTTCAATTTAACTGATGCCAGTGAGCAGCCAGCCAGGGAGCTGGGCAAGGCCTCAGAAACCACAGCCACACTGCTACTATCAAGTGTGTGCTGAGGTGAGGTGGGATGGCCCTGCTGACATGCCCAAGCAGGGTGGGGGAGGAGGAGGGGGAAGTGAGTGGGGCCAGTGTGATGCTGGCAGAGCTGCCTGTGGCATCCCCCTGGCCTGTTGCTGCTGCAGCCACCCACTGTTCTCCCAAGGCAAGGTCCAGCATTTTCTTCCATAGATTAATGCAATCTTTTAAATGTAATTTGTTGAGTTGTAATTCAGTACATACAAATAGCACATTGACATCATCCCAGCCAACAACACAAGTATATGGGGCATTCCTCCTACTGGCAATTATGATCATCTCCAGCATGGTGCTGGTTCCTGCCAACCAGTGTGCTCCTGTGTTCCACTTCATGGCTGAGATAGCAATTAGGCCTTTCACCCCTCCACACTACGGTAACCAAGGTTTGGTCCTCCCTTGGCATAGCTCTTTCTGCAATGTGGACTGCAGCATCCACAGAAAAGATCACAAAGGTCCCTGAGATAGCCCCTCCTTTGACAAAGGCCCTCAAGAATGCCCCTGAGAAGCTGCTCATCAAGTTCTAGCCCTCCTTGGTGTAAATTGAACAAACATTTGAACACACCTGTTCAATTTACCTGATGCCAGCAAGTAGCCAGCCAGGGAGCAGGGCAAGGCCACAGAGACCACCACCACTGCTACCACCAAGTGCATGCTGAGGCAGGACAGCCTGACATGCTCAAGCAGGGAGGGGTACGCAGGGCCAGCACAGTGCTGGCCAGGCTGCCTGTGGCATCCCCAGGCCTGTTGCCACTGCAGCCAAGCCCTCATGGCCACCCACTGTCACTGTCAACCTAATGGCCTGCCCAGTCCCACTGGACAAGCTCAAGGCCAAGCCTTTGCAAGATGTTGCAGGCACAGGTTACGTTTTCCTCCACAAAAAAAAAAAAAAAAAATTAAATAAAGAGCCAGCTCCATGGCGTGTAACGAACAAATGACTCAAGCCGTCTTGAAGACTTCGGTAAGCACGCGGCCATCGACGTTGGGCAAATTGAGACCCATGATGTGCGCGATAGTAGGCGCGATATCGATAATATGGATCTGTTTTTACAGATGTTAGCACACAAGTGAACCCATCCAGTACGATCTACCGCATCCCAGTGTTTGAACGTACCATGCCAATCTTGTTGTTGGCTTTGATGCGCGGTCCATTGATGAGGAACGACGCGTGCATCTCGGGCAACGTCGATGCGTAGCCCTTAAATGGCAAACAGGTTATCGCCTGCTCATCGATCGAATGAACAGCAAGGCACATCATGGCATGCAAAGACGCACGTGTTGGCCGACCGACCCGCAGCACTGGATGACTTCGCCGGTCGTGTCGTGGAACCCACTGAACTGGAACTTGGTGTCCAGCTGGTCGTGGTGGTAGGGCGAAGCACGACAATGAGCCACGAGCAGAGACTATGCGCAGTAGGGAGGGAGCAGAACCTGCAGCATGACGTGCGCGCCAGGCCAACAGCCCAGAGCCGCCACTTCAGAGGCAGAGTAGGCTGGGGCGCGACTCGTCCACACACACACACACACACACACACACACACACACACACACACACACACACACACACACACACACACACACACACGCAACATTGTCGGTAAGCACTAGCCAAAGGCTTGCGAGAGTCGTCCACGTGAGGGAGCACCTTTAATGACGCCGTAGGACGGATCGGACAAGAGGATCTTGACGGCCTGGTCCACCGTCTCCCTCACGCGCTGCCACATACGAGACAGAGTCAGGCGGTGACGGTGTCACAGACACGTCAGCACTGCCCCCCGGGGGGGGAGGTGCGGCGCCCTACCGACGAGGCGTTGGGGTGGATGAAGATGGGACACACGCCCGACGAGCAGTCTGGCCACGCCTGCCACGGCGGGTTACCGTGAGGCCCGGGGCCGATCACGCCGAGCGCGTTCAACAGCGCCCCTGCGTTTTCTCGTGAGTATTATTTGCAGCCAATCGCGTGGTTTGACAACCGGAGATAGCGGAGGAGGAGGTGGTGGCCTACCGGGCGATATCTCGGTGCCGCTGGTGTTGAGGAAGCCGTGGTCCGACGCGACGATGACGGTGCCGTTCGCGAGCAGACCCATCCTGTTTGGCCACCGGGGCACGCACGCGTCAGCGTCGTGTCGCTCCTCCTTGGGGGGGGGGGATTCGTGGGCAGCGTCAACCAACCGATCGAGCTTGGCGAGCATCTGGCCCAGCAAGCCGTCGATCATCTTCAGGGCCTTGACGGCCTCGTCGCTCATGTAGCCGTGCGCGTGCTCCGCGCCGTCCTGCAGCGCGAGCAGTGGTCAGCCGCGCTCTCGGAGAGGTGGGCAACGAGAGGGGGGGAGAGAGAGAGAGAGTGCACGAGGTCGTTGAAGTGGAAGGCGAAGAGGTCGGGCGTCTTGTAGTCGAGGAACTCCATGGCGATGGCGGCGCGCTGCGGGTCCAGCAGGAGACCAAAGAGCGCCTGCGCATTCGGCAGCACCTTCCTGGGGGGGGGGTAGTAGATCGACGAGGTAAGAACGCGACGCGTGCGCCCACAACTGCACATGAAGGCGCCAGGTTATACTTGACGGGGCCCTTGATGGTGTTGTAGAGCCACTTGGCCTCGTCGAGCGTGGCGGGGTCATCGTCGTTGCCTGCGTGGGACAACCAGCAACGCGCGTGTTGAGTGGTCGTATTGGCTGTCATTGTAGGGGGGGGGGTTACCTGGGAACAGCGGGTCGAGAGGAGCCCCCACGGTCACCGGCCAGTCGATGCCCATCGCCGACAGACCTGCCGCGTTCCCCGGTGAGACTCATGGACACAACACACAACACAACACACACACACACACACACACACACACACACACACACACACACACACACACACACACACACACACACACAGTAGTGGACATTTATCGCGGGCCCATCTTCGGGGGGGGGGAGCTCACCGAGTTCGTGCGCAGCGTCGAAGATGGTCTTGGCGGTGATGTCCTGGTAGAAGTAGTGGTTGTTGCGGTTGGCGTCGAGCGGACCGAACACGTTGTTGTTCCACACGCCATGCTTTGCCGGATTCACGCCCGTCACCATGCTGGAGAAGGAGCAACCCACCATCGTGGATCAGCCCCTTCATACTCGGCGAACACACACACACACACACACACACACACACACACACACACACACACACACACACACAACACACGCGCGCGCGCACACACACACCCTACAAACACGAGCGGGGAGGGAGAGGGTGCCTGGTGTGGGAGGGAAAAGTGACGGCGGGCCAGACCGTCTGGGAGGCCGACGCGAGAGTGCCGCCTTCGATGAGACGGGTGAGCGTGGGGAGTCCCAGCGCCCGTGCCTGCTGCAAATAATCCGTTCGCATGCCATCACTCCCCCCCCCCAAGACCACGGGCACCACCTTAGCGCTGCAACACTCGGCGAGTGTTTGGGGGGGGGGGGTGGAATGGCACATGGAAAAGAGGAAGAGGGGCCCGGGCTTGGCAGCAGAGCTGTGGGTCGCCAGCAATACGACCGCCACCACCGTCACCACCCAGTGCATCTCTATCCAGAACTTATGGATAAAATGTCACGTGCACGAATTGCACACAGCGATTTCTTTTGATTTCGCTGGCTATTATCGCTTTTTCCTCGCACTCGGGCCAAAACGTCGGACGGTTAACGGCGTGCATTACAATTGGTTGAAAAAACATGGGGCATAAAGTGATTGGATGGAAAACATTTTTCGCTCCGATTCGCCCATTTATTAAAAAGCTGGGTTTTGTGATAGGTTGAGAAAGGCTTAGCGGTAAATCGCGGTTCTTTTCACCGGAGCTGGCTCGGGGCCTTCGTCCACCTTGATAATGCTCGAGCAAGCTCTGTGTCATTCATTCAACAATACTTACCTGACACACAACAGCCGCAATGAGCACCACAAGTTCGGACGACGAGCCGGGACAAGAGATGGCGAACTACGACCTGGAACAAGGTTCGGCCAGCAGCGATGCGGAATATGGCAAGGGTCACCATGAAGGCGAGAGCGAGACAGATGACGAAGTGGACGGCGTCAGCTCTAGCTCCCCCGCCAGTGCGTCCAATGGTGGATTGACGACACGACAGGCCAGCTTCCTGCCGGTGACACTCGCCTTCAAGGACCTCTTCTTCTCCGTCAAGGTGCGCAAGGGCAAGAATCCATTTCAAAAGAAACAGAAGAAGACCCTCCTCAAGGATCTTCATGGCGAGCTGCGACCAGGCGAGGTTACCGCCATCATGGGTCCTTCTGGTACTCTCTCTCCCTCCCACGCACGTGCCAGAACAACTCGTTCTCATGAATGCGTGGCACAGGCGCCGGCAAGACGACGCTGCTCAATCTCCTCGCTGGCCGGGTGCAGCATGGCAAAGTCAAGGGCTCGCTCACCGTCAACGACATCCCCAAGGAACAGATCTCCAGTCGCCGGTGGCAGCGACTGAGCTCATACGTCATGCAGGTGCGTTGCTCCAGGTTTATTGACCGATCGATTTAACTGTCTGACCTCTAATCTCTCTCGTCCAGGACGATGTCATGTTTCCCATGCTGACGCCACGAGAGACCTTCTGGTTCTCGGCTCAGCTTAAGCTACCCCTCACAGAGGGCAACAAGAAGGCCAAGGTCGACGCTCTTATCGAAGAGGTAGGGCTTCCTGGACCTTCCTTTTTGTTTGTACTAAGTAACAGCACGGCTTGCTTTTGGACCATTTCTCACCGCGGCAACTCCTTCAACACAGCTGGGACTGGAGAAATGCCAGAAGACAAAGATCGGCAACGCGGAGCATCGCGGCATATCCGGAGGCCAGCGCAAGCGAGTTAGCATCGGCATGGAGATGATCACGGACCCGTCCATCCTGTTCCTCGACGAACCGACCTCTGGTTTGCACCTCACCGCCGCACGCTTTTTTGTTTCCTGTGCACGCGCGCACTGACCCTGTAGCGACGTTGCAGGCCTGGACTCATCGACGTCCTACTCGTTGGTGGAAAAGCTAAAGCACTTGGCCTCCATTGGCCGCACTATCGTCACCACCATCCATCAGCCAAGGTTTGCATTCACCCTGGACAACATCGACGTGCATCGCTCTTCTAATATTGAGCTTTCTCCTCCCGCTTCAACAGCACGGACATCTTCCTCAAGTTCGATCGGCTGATGCTGTTGGCCGACGGACATATGGTCTACAACGGACCCACCAAGGACGTGGTTCCCTACTTTGCCAACCTCGGCTACAAGTGCCCCAAGTACACGAACCCGGCAGAGTTCATCAGTACGTTCACACTCTCACACGCATTGACATCAACAAGGGCGCCCCCTCTAAGCGACCATGCGTTCCCGCTCTGTGCAGTGAACCTGGTGAAGACGGACAGTTATATTTCGAGCAAGGAGGAAGGCGAAACCCGACTCAAGCACCTCATCTCGGCCTTCCGCGCCAACAACAACCTGCCAGAGCTGACCGAGGACGGCGGCGGCTACGCCGATGGGATCAAGCGCAGTGACAGCGAGCCGCTTACGCGTCGCTCGACATTGGCCAAGTCCTTCAAGAAGAACAAGAAGCAACACCACAACCACGAAGGTATGGCTTGTGGCAGCTGCCCCCCCCCTCTCTCTCTCCCACAACTGCCCAAGCGGGACTCTCTCTGACCTGGTCCTCAACCAACCGCAGACGTTTCCAAGATCCCGGTGACCACGGGGCCCAACTTCCTCTACCGATGGGGCCTGCTGTTCCTGCGAGCTGCCATGATGCAGGCCCGCGACCCGATGCAGATCCCCACGCGCCTCATCCAGGCCCTGTTCTTGTCTCTGCTCGTTGGCTTTCTCTACCTCCAGGTGCGTGACCCTGACCGACGCTCTCTTCGCCCTCACAACGCTGATGGCATCCTGACGTGGCTGTCTCCTGTCAATAGATCGACGACGACCAGCAGAGCATCAGCGATCGTCAGGGTTCGCTGTTCTTCGTCGTGATGTCGATGGCCATGGGCCCGATGATGGGTTGCCTCGTGGCATTCCAGGCCGAGCGGGTTGTGTTCATCCGCGAACACTCGACGGGAAGCTACAGCACGCTCACCTATTACCTGGCGAAAGTGCTCGCCGACCTGCCATTCCTGACGATCGTGCCGATCGTGCAAGGCACCATCTCCTACTGGATGGTGGGCTACCAATCGGAGGCCGACAAGTACTTCATCTTCATCGCCGGCTGCATCTGCGTTACGCTTGTGGCCCACGCGCTGGGTCTGGCGATCAGTGCGGGCGCGCCCGACATGAACGTGTCGATGGCGATGGCGCCAATGATCTTCATCCCCCTCATGCTCCTCGGCGGCTTCTTCTTGAGCGACGACTCCATCCCCAAGTGGCTCATGTGGTACGCTGTCCGCCTTTCCCTCTCCCTCTCCCTCCCCCCCCCCTGCCGTCTGTGCGCCAATGCGCTTACACGGGGCCCCGTGTGCAGGATCAAGTATTTCTCTCCGTTCAAGTACGGGTTCCAGATCCTGGCCAGGAACGAGTTCGAAGGGCTCACGTTCACCTGCGAGCCTGACGCATCCAGCTGTATTACGAGTACGTGACATCCATTTGCACGCCGACCTGATTACCGGGCCCACCCTGACCTCCTTTATCGATCAGATGGCGAGAAAGTGCTGAGCAACCTCAACCTGGACAACAACCAAGGCAGTCTGTGGGCGTCGTTTCTCTTCCTTCTCATGCAGTATTGCTTGCTGCACACCGTTGCCTACGTCCTGCTGCGTCTCACCGCCGGCAGGAGGAAGGCGTAACCTCTGCGCCTGTTCTTGTACCCCAATTGATTCTGTATATAAATGAATTCAACCGCGTTCTCAAGTGTCTTGTAAGAGGTGCAAGCAAGGTTTTGCCAAAGCCCTTGATCGGGCAGTGTTCGGCTTCCTTTTGCGCCAAGGAATGGCCAAGAAAAAGGTTTTTTCTGTCGACAGACGCAGAGAAAAAGGCTTGGCGCGCACTACATAAGCGGATCGTTGTTGAGGACAAGCTAGCATCTGATCACATGGAAACCCCTGCCACTCCTGCCACAGAAGTAGCGGCCGCTACCCCTGCTGCTGCCGCCGAACCTGTCCCCGCAGCTGAGCCCAAGAAGGATTGGTCCGACATTGCGGAGGAGGAAGGTAGGGAGATGGCTTTTTTGCTTCTGGCATGTTTGAGGTAATCACTGACAAGTAATTCAGAGGAGGACAGAACGCCCATCAAGATCGCTGGCCTGGCGCCTGAGGATACCGATGCCAAGCTCGTGATCGATCAGTCAAACCCCGATTCGCCCCTTTACTCGGTGGGGTCATTCGAGGATCTCAAGCTGCGCCCCGAATTGTTGAAGGGCGTCTACGCTATGGGCTTCAACAAGCCGTCCAAGATCCAAGAGACTGCCCTCCCTCTTATCCTGGGTACCTACGGCCAGCCTCAGAACCTCATCGCTCAGTCCCAATCCGGCACGGGTAAGACTGCCGCCTTCTCGCTGGGCATGTTGAGCCGCGTCGACGAATCGAAGAGGGTCACCCAGGTACCATGCTTAATCTTTTTCTACCGCCGAGAGGATTTCGTTAATTTAATTGCTGCGTTTTGCGCCACGCGATGTCGTGCAGTGCCTCTGCATTTGCCCCGCGCGCGAGCTCGCCCGACAGCTCTATGAGGTAATCACCGAAATGGGCAAGTTCACCGGTATCAAGGTCTTCCTTGCTGTGAAGGACGGTATGCGTTTGCTCTACTGCTATCTTGCCTGCTTTTCTGCGCAGTTGTTCGTCGAATGTTGTTTTTCCTTTTGGCCAACGCCAACATGTTGTCCCGCGCGGTGTGGTGGGTGGGTGAGTGCAGTGCCGAAGATGTCGCAGGGCTCCTTCCCATATCAAATCGTCGTCGGCAC
Organism: Acanthamoeba sp. SK_2022b; assembly: GCA_027943245.1. Lineage (NCBI taxonomy): Eukaryota > Discosea > Longamoebia > Acanthamoebidae > Acanthamoeba > Acanthamoeba sp. SK_2022b. The sequence goes on along the minus strand of JANDJZ010000682.1, from coordinate 6,961 downwards.
GCCGGGCAAAATCACTGACCTGGTGAAGGCGAGGGTCATCAACATGCGCGAGATCAAGATCTTCGTGCTGGACGAGGCCGACGCCATGCTCGACCAGCAGGGCCTCAAGGACCAGACCATGCGCGTGCACGCGTACGTGCTTGCTTGGCGTGCCCACGCTTCGTGTACTGTGGCCCGACTGACTGACTGACTTACCGATAACGAATCGAATCGAACAGAATGGTGCCGCGTCACTGTCAGGTGCTGTTGTTCTCTGCGACCTACGACGACGAGGTGACGGCGTTTGCTTTGAAGACGGTCCCGCAGCCGAGAACCACCATGCGCCTCGAGAAGAGCCAGCTGACCGTGGACAAGATCTCGCAGTTCTACCTCCCCTGCAAGACCGACGAGAACAAGTTCACCATCCTCTCGGACATCTACGCCTACCTCACCATCGGCCAGAGCATCATCTTCTGCCAGCGCAAGGACACGGCCGAGATGCTCGCCAGGAACATGAAGGCCGCTGGCCACACCGTGTCCCTCCTCCACGGCAACCTGGACACCAAGGAGCGCGACGCCGTCATCGACGAATACCGGTTCGGTAAGACGCGCGTGCTGATCACGACCAACGTGCTGGCGCGAGGCATCGACATCCTCCAGATCACCCTTGTCATCAACTACGACGTGCCCGTCGACAGGAGCGGCAGGCCCGACTACGCCACCTATCTCCACCGCATCGGTCGCTCCGGTCGGTTCGGACGCTCGGGCATCGCCCTCAACTTCATCTCCGACCAGCGGTCGCTCAACGTCCTCAAGGATATCGAGCGCTACTTTGGCAAGTACGTGTCCTCCCGCCTCCCAACACTGTGCTCGCAACAAAACGTTTTTAAACATTTATTTAATTTTATTTATTTATTTTTGCTTTTTGCCGCTGCCAGGCCCATTGCCGAATTCCCGATCGACGACCTGCCCAAGCTCGACTCGATGCTGCGCGAACTGAGCTAAACCAGCTAGCTCATTGGGCCACGGGAGCATTGCTGGCCGTTGGGGCGGGGAGATCCAATCACACATCTCTCCCCTCCAAACCACACTAAATTATACGACGAAAACGAGGACGAACGCGTGACCCGCCTTGCCAACGCCCACTCCTCCGTCCTCGTTTTCAAATCATCACCCTCAATGGAATCATCCCGTCATCATCACCACCATCATCATCATCAACCTCGGGCATCTCTTCTCATTCTCCTCCGCATTACCGCGACGACCATTCCATCGCGCCAGGAAGGGACCAACGTTTGTCGCTTTCCGCTGCTGCGAGTCCAGGATAACCCCGTGGCGACCTTCCCTGCGCACGACCAAAGGGACCAGCCGCAACCAAATTTTCCCCTCACGCCTGCCTGGCCTCGACCCGAATTCTTCTCTCTCTCTCGAGCAATGCCAACCTGATCTGCCACGATTCGATGACCGTGTGCATGCATTCCATTGGGCCCTCGCCCTTCATGACCAGCAATACAAACGCGCCTGTTTCCTCATCCTTTTCCGTGTCGTCCTTGTGTTCTGTGGTTGGGGGGAGGCACAAAAATGAGCTTTTCCCAGGCCCCTATGGACGAAAAGCGAGAGAAAGAACAGGCAAACTGGTAAAACCTCGCTAGCGGCGAGGCAACCAAACTAACTAGGCGATATACAACAAACAATACCTGAAACCACTCCAGCGCGCAGATGGAGGAACCGGAGAGGAGTACCAACGAGTTGGTGAAAGCGCTGCAGACCAAACGGCGGCGAAGCGTTACGCCCACGACCAAAGGGCCGTTCCTCAACCCGTTCGTCAACGAAACAAAATTCCTCACCCCCTACGAGGTCTTCAAGGTACCCCCAACAAAACGAGAAACCACCGTGCTCACGAACTCTTTTTTTACTAGAAAAAGAAATAAAAATCAGAAATAACGATATTATTTTAGTCGTATTATTATTATTATTTTTTTTAAGCACCAAGTGTAGAGCCACACTTGAACAAAACGGGCAGAACTAACCGCTGGCATGTTCGCGCAAACACTCCACATGGGCACCAGCTGGTGGTTTGTGGAGTGCTGCTGTTCCCGCTGCGGGCGCTGAGCCTTGTGCTGCTCATCCTCTTTTCTTATCCGTTTGCCAAGATCGCCCTCCTCGGCCTCTCTGACAAGGTTCGATGTCTCTGCTCGTTGTCTGCCGCACGTGGCTCGCTCGTGGCCCTTCCCCTACATCTGGCGCTGATCGCCTCACTATCATTTGTGAATAAAACAATGCAGGATCTCAAGGAGAAGCCTCTGGTGGGGTGGCGCAAGATGTTGCTGCTCGAGCTGAGGTAACATATCTTTCTGTTCCCCTTCACACGTGCGCACATGCGCACATAGCTCGTCCGCTTTGCTCATCACTATCACCCCATCACCCATCGCCACCATTATCATCACGACCACTACCACTACCACCTCCGCTACGCACACGCGCGACACGGGGCACGAACTGCGCAGCTGGGCGTGTAGGCTGGTGCTGTACTGCGTGGGATTCTATTGGGTCAGGACCAAAGGGCAGCCGTCCCACGAGGCGCCCATCGTCGTGTGCAACCATCCCTCCATCTTCGAGCACTTCTGGCACGCATGGCCTCTTCCCTCTCTCGCCCTCCCTTCCACACTCCCTCCCCCCCAACAGCGCCTTGTCCTTACCTTCCTATGTCGTGTACGGACGCGCGCGTGGCCTTTCTCTCTCGGTCTCCGTTGCTAGGTTGGTACACGTGTTGCTTCCATCGGTCGTGGCCAAGGACAGCCTGGCGAAGCTGCGCGTCCTGGGCACCTTCCTCAAGGCCTTCCAGCTCATCTTCGTCAGCAGGTAGCTCTTTCGCCCCGCCGTGTTTTTTCAACTGTTTTTTAATAATATTTTATAATCTTTTTTATGATGATTTGTTTTTGTTTTTGTTTTTGTTTTCAATTTTCCCCTATCCGCCACGTTGCGTTTGTGGTTTCGGTCTTGACGTCCCGCTCCGCCTCTTCTTCGCAGGGACTCCCCCACGTCGAGGAAGGACACGGCAGACACCATCCTCTCGCGGGCAAAGGCCCACCACGAGGCGCGTGGCGTCGATACGTGGCCGCAGGTGATGCTCTTCCCCGAGGGCACCAACTCCAGCTCGCGTGCCATCATCAGCTTCCGCCTGGGCGCCTTCACCCCGGGTACGCCCATAGCCCCCCCCCCCTCTCCCTTTCTCGTTCAAGAACACTCGCCCTCGCCCTCGCCCCCCCCAAGTCATGCTGACGTCAGCGCCAACATGTGGCAACACTATCGATCTTCGTATCATGACAACAACTTGCTGCGCGCGTTGTCTTGGAAACACGTTGAATCTGTGATCAGGGCTGCCCATCCAACCGGTGGTGGTCAAGTATCCGTTCGTGTACCACGACCTGTCCGCCTCGGACCCCACGCTCTCCACCCTCTGGCTGCTGTTCCGCACCATGTGCCAGGTTTGCCCCCCTCTCCCGACATGGATCGCACACGCACACGCACACGCACACACGCAATAAACGAATTGACCCAAATTGGAGCGCCGCGCAGTTCTACAACCGCATGGAGGTGCGGTACCTGCCGGTCTACTATCCGAGCGACGAGGAGAAGAGCGACCCCAAGCTGTTCGCCAACAACGTGCGACAGGTCATGGCCAGGGCGCTGGGCGTGCAGACCACCGAGCACGCCTACGAGGACGTCATGCTACAGGGAGAGGTACCCGCACGCCCCCTCCCCCTAACACTCCTTGCCCCACGCAGCAGATGTGGCCACACACACACACACACACACACACACACACACACACACACACACACACACACACACACACACAACGGTGAGAGAGAGATTGTAACGTTGGGCGACGGGCGCGCTGGCCGTGCATGAACCGCAGGCGGTGAAGAAGCGATTCCCAGCGCCCAAGGTCCTCCTGGAGGCCGGCAAGATGCACGAGACCTTTGACTTTGTGGACCTGTCCCGCGCGAATCTCCTCAAGTACTTTGAAAAGGTGCCCCCCCTCCACCCCCCCATCCCGGTGGTGGTGGTGGTGGTGGTGGTGGTGGTGGTGGTGGTGGTGGTGGTGGTGGTGGTGGTGGTGGTGGTGGTGGTGGTGGTCTTTGGCTGGCCTTGCCTCTCAATCAACACTTTGCCTGCAGTTCGCAGAGATGGACGTGGACCAGTCGGGAGAGATCTCCTACCCGGAGTTTGTGCAGTGCGCCTCCACTACTACTTACTCCTCTCCGCGACAGCCGCACGTGGTGTCGATCGCGTCCGTCGCTTACCTGACACGCGTGTGCTCGTGATGTGTGTGTGTGTGTGTGTGTGTGTGTGTGTGTGTGTGTGTGTGTGTGGTGTCCACAGCGTGTTGGGGCTTCCCGACACGCCCTACACCCGGAATCTGTTCCACCTCCTCGACGTTGACGAGAGCGGCAGCATCGATTTCCGCGAGTTCATCACGGGTGCCCATGCTATCACCACGCACACGGACACCGCTCCCCCGGTGTAGGCAGAGACACTGACCCCGTTGTATGCTTGTGCGGGGGGGGGGGGGTTTGACGGTCGCGCAGGGCTGGCGATGCTGGACAAGAGCACGTCGGAGGACACGCTGCGGTTTGCCTTCGATATCTTCGACGTCAACAAGGACGGCAAGATCTACCCCCAACAACTCGGGTAGAACTCCCCCCCCCTCACCACAATCTCCGCGACGCAATCCTCGGGGGGGGGGGGAGCTGATCATTCCAACGCCGTATACACTTGTTGTTGTTGTCTTGCTTGCGCAGGTCCATCCTGCGCACGGCCTTCACGACCCTCACGGAGGAACAGATCGACGATCTCTTCGAGCGCGTGGACACCAAGGGCTACGGGGCCATCACCTACGGTACTGCCCTCCCCCCCCCGATATATTTCCGCCGCTTGCCCTGACGCGCGCGTGGGGGGGGGGGCGCCAGATGAGTTTGTGGAGTTTGCGGGCAAGTATCCCGAGTACGTGCGCCTCCTGCTCGACGTGAGGAAGGAACGACAGCGCCAGGAGAAGCACGCCCAGACCGCCGCGGCGCCCAAGCACAAGAAGCACGACTGAAGTAAAGAGCGCACGCGCGCGCGACACGCCGCAACAGATCTCTCCAGGTGTACACGCCGGGAGGCCTGCACTTGTACAAGTAGAAAGCCTCGTTCTGCTGCGTCGTGTGTTGGGGGGGGGGGATACGCGTCGTGTTGTGAAGGTAAGCGGGGACAAAAAAAGACGACAAAGAAGGGACCTGGACGATGACGACGATGGAACCAACAGCGAGGTCATCAGCCCCTGCTGCCCTGTCGGGCAGACTTGCCCGGGCGCCTTCCTCCTGCTCCGCCGCCGCCGCCTCGGCCTCCTCGACCACCTCGGCCACCCCGGCCGCCTCTGCTACCGCCTCTGCCTCTGCGCAGTGGGGAAGGGAGAGAGAGAGAGAGAGAGAGCGATGACGATGGGAGTGAGCAAAGAACGAAGAGGTCCATCGCGCGGGTAAAGGGGAGAGCGGGCGAGGGGAGGAGTGCGGCGCACCGTGGGGCGCCCCTGCCGAAACCGGCCACGTCGGCTGTCGACTCGGCGGTGTTCCTCTTGCTGCCTCGCTTCTTGCCCCCGAACCCGAACTTCTGGTCCTTGGCCTGCCGCTTGCGCGACTGGTTGGGCGACGCGACCGCCTTGCGCTTCTTCGACGCGTTCTGCTCGGCCTCATCGAGAATGCCCACGTCAAAGTCCTCGCCGCCGGCGTCGCCGCCGCCCGACAGCTTCCGGTCTGTCGGGGAGAGCGAAAGAGAGAAAGAAAGAGAGAGAAAGAAAGAGAAAGAGAAAGGAGGTGAGCGCGCGGGTGAGACACTGGGCTAAGGAGGTGCGCGCTCTGCACAGCAGGCCCAGAGAGTATGTACCTTGCCTCCACTTCTTGACGGCGTCGAGCTGCACCTTCTTGCTCTGCTGCTTCTCCTCGGTCCTCTTCCGCTGCACCTCCTTACCGTACTTCTTGATCTCGCGCTGCTTGCGCTTCTCCACCGACGCCTCGAGCTGGGTCTTCTCGGCCAAGAGCTTGGCGCGCACCTGCCACGGGAATGCGCGGACGCACGCCGGTCAGCTAAACTGAACGCTCTTCGCCACAACCAACCAACCAAACAAACAAACGACGGCGACGCCCACCTTCTGCATGTGCTCGTCGCTCTTGAGCATCTCGGCAAAGAAGTCGTCGGGCCGACGCCACACGAAGCCCTGCTCCTCGAACGCCGCCACGGCTCTGTCCACGGACTGCATGGCCTGCGCGTAACTGAACGGACAAGGCAAGCAGCGAATGAGCTTCGGCAAAACTTGCGATTAAATCTTCATTTTGTTTACCTCACCAGAAAAGAAGAAAAACAACAAAAATTTGAACGCAAATGAATGGGGGTGGTGATTTTCAGGATGTTGGGAGAGTCACGTACAAGGCAGCCTCGCGAGCGAGGTCATCATTCACCGATGTCACTTGAATGTGTTCGGGAGTGATAATTTCCAGCCGCTCAAGCCAAGGAAGGGACCGGCCGCTGCCCAAGATGATGTCCTCATATCGTTCCATCAGGCCGTCCGTGTCATTAATCTGATGCGGGACCTCTTCCACCTTGCTGTCCTCGCCTTCCTCAGCCTCCTCAACTTCTTCATTCTCTCCGCCGTCCTCCGCGGTCATTCCTTCCTCGACTTCCTGCTCCTCATCCTCATCTTGGATGTCTTCCGCTTCTTCTTCCACGACCTTTTTGGCCACCTCCGGCACAGCGCCGGGAGGTGCCCTTTGTCGCGTCCTCTTCTTCTTCATCATGTTGCTCGAGGTTCAAGTAGAAAGGCAGCGTGCAGCGACCCTCGGGTTTCGATGACAGCACACAAGAGAGCGGAGCCGTCTTCGTTTGCCGGCACTTTCCTTTTCTTCTTTTTTTCGCGCCGGGCAGGAAATGAAAAAGAAAC
>JANDJZ010000681.1:0-34060 GCA_027943245.1 Acanthamoeba sp. SK_2022b | reverse complement strand
GGCAATCCGGTGGACCTCGCCTCGCGTCTCCTGCACCGACCGCCGACGCGGGCCGGCGAGGACACCATCGCCTGGGTCCAGGAAAGCGGAGCCCAGCGGCCCGAGAGGTACTGCCCCAGCCCTGCCACGTCATGCCTTGTCACGCTACTCAACATGATGGACTGTCAAGGGCCATCATCACGCTCGAGTCGCACAGCCGGACCAAGGTGGCAGCTGCGGCGATCATCGAGTCGTGGATCAACTTGAAGTGGCGCTCGCTCGTGTGCGTGTCCCTCCGCGAGACCTCTGGCTTGTGCGTCCCTCTGCTCCACTGAGCTTGACCTCACCTTTCCCTCCCTCTCTCTCTCCGCAGTTTCTGCAACACCATCGACAGCGTGAACAAGCTGCGTTTCTTCATCCAGGAAAAGAAGCGCAACATCTCTGGCAAAGTGAGGACCTACTACTCGTCCATGACGCCCGATGCCAAGGCACACACACACACACAACACACACACACACAACACACACACACACACACACACACACACACACACACACACACACACACACACAGAGAGAGAGAGAGAGAGAGAGAACGGAGAGGTTTACCCCAGATATCTTGCAGGCTCAAGTCATGCGAGATCTGGAGTCGGGCAAGATCTCGTGCATCATCTGCTCCAACGCCTTGGAGGCTGGGGTACTCCTACTCTCGCCTCTCCCACCCACCAACCACCCAGTGCTGCGTTCTCGAGCACGGCGTGCACGCACGCATACGGCAGCCGAGCGTCGTCTGACCGGCGCTCCTGTTTTCTTCGTCACACCGACAGCTGGATCTGCCGGGACTGGACGCCTGCCTGATGCTGAGCCATCCGGGAAGCAAGATGTCCTTCTGGCAGCGCGTTGGACGCGCCGGGCGAGCCAAGCCAGGTATGCTGCAGCGGCCCGGTCGCTCCTTCCGTTGTCCACATCAGGATTGGCGAGATGGCTCATGATTGGTTCCGGCTTGTCGTGTTCGGTGGGCAGGTGTCGCCGTGTTCCTCCCCTTCGCCTCCTTTCCTCGCGACGTCTATTACGCATCGAGGCCCCGCGGTACACAACGCGCGTGCGCGCGCTGTGGTGGTGACTGTTGGCTGACTGGTCGTTGTCGTTCGTGGTCGATTCGATGGCATCGCAGTGCTACTGAACGAAGAAGCCGAGAAGATAGCGTTCAACAGCGACTACCCTTCCATCTTACGGAAGCACGTCTCGTGCTGCGCCCACGAGAGTGACCTCTGGTGGAACGAGGTACGACTCGCTGCGCGCCCGCCGCGGGCCCTCTCCCCCTCCACCCACCCTGTGATGGCGATTTAGCCCACGCCGCTCACCGGCTCGATTCGCCTTGTCGGCCACCGCAGCGCACGCGGCGTTTCGGCAATTTGGTGGAAAAGACCGTCCTGGAGCTGCTCGATGCTAAGGAGGTCAGCCTCCGCTCGTCCCAATCCAGGAAAGGTGCCTCACATGACACACAGCACACGACATACATGGACGAAGCTGAGGGGAGGGCCCATGCCATTGGATTGAGCGCAGGCCAGCTCGTGCAGGGCATCGCGCAACCGTGGACCGCGCATCGGGTCGTGAACATGCGCGGGTCGCTCATGGAACAGGTCAAGGTGCTCTGGCGGGACCGAGGCAACGCCACGCTCGAGACCCTCGGACGAGAACAAGGTGCGGCGCCGCTCGCGTTGCTGATTCACGTGTGTGCGTGTGTGTGTGCGTGTGTGTGTGTGCGTGTGTGTGTGTGTGTGTGTGTGTGTGTGTGTGTGTGTGTGTGTGTGTGTGTGTGTGTGTCACTCATCATGCGCGCGTCGTAGCGTTGTGGCGAGCGTACCCTGGAGCGATCTTCTACAGCCCGGACAAGTCGGGCAAGGTGCAGCGCTTCGACGTCGTGTCGCTGGAGCTCGACCCCAAGAACGTCAACAGCCACGCCCTGCTCACCCTGTCGACCCGCCAGTACTGCGACACCAAGGTGCCCCCCCCCCCATCTCCCCTCCCTGACTATTGTCTCGGCCAGAGCTCATTGTCATCACCATCGCCGCCACGCATTTGGCGTTGTTGTTTGGGGGGGGGGGGGCAGGCGGCGATAACGGGCAAAGTGGAGATCAAGGAGTCGTGGGGCGAGAAGATCTATCAGCTGGAGATGGGCATCCTCACCATCGAATACGGTATATACCGTCGCCACCACCATCAACACTTGTGTTCTTGTGTCGTGTGTTTACATGTGTGGTATGTGTGTCGCTGTCTGTGGGCGGCTCTGCTCTCGTGGCCCGGTACAGGATGGGGAGTGGTGCACACCGAGCTCTACGGCTACGAAGAGAGGGGCTACAGCTCAGGATCTTCCCGTAACGTCGTCCACCAGTACGAGCAGACCTACACGTACGCCTTCTCTCCTCGCTACTCGATGGTTTCATCGACCAGGCGACGCCTCGCTCATTGGTATTGTCGACAGCGACTCCTACGAGGCGCCCTACCTCCGGTTCCGGCTGTCGGACGAGGCCCAGCTCTACCTGGAGATCGAGAAGACCAAGCACCCACAGACGGGCCGTACGCTTAGGGGCCAACCTTACACTTTTATTTTATTTTATTTTATTTTATTTTATTTTATTTTATTTCTTATTATTATTATTGGCCAGCTGCCTGGAACGAGCGAACGGACGGGCGAGGCCGCGACATCTCGGGAGGCATGGTCGCTCTCCACACGGTACCACTACCCCTTCGCGCACGTCTGTCCGCTCGCCATGGCTGTGTGCCCGTGTGCGCGCGCGTTACTTACTGGAAACAAATACACACAAAGTTCCTGCATCAACTCACGGCGATCGTGCCGCTGCTGCTCCTCGCCCCGCACGACGTTCGCGAGGGCGCCTACTACGTGGAGGCCTGCGAAGGTATAGCCATTCATCACCACCATCACGATCGAGGTCGTTTGGTGGGTAGGAGTGGGGGGGGGGGTCATGACGGCGAATCTGCGACTGAACCGTGTGCTCCCTTCAAGGCTTTCTGGTGGACTCGTGCAGCGGCGGAACGGGTGTGTGCGAAATGATATACGACAAGTATTGCACACTACACACAACCCACATGGCCACACACGCAGCAGACACCAATGCGGGCAGTGGCTCACACACACACACACACACACACACATCCATGAACGTGAACGCGCAGCTTCCTGCTGTTCGCCAATAAGATTCCGGGGTTCGCTCGGTCGTGCACCGAATGCCGGGAGAGGACCGACCCGCCCGACCTCTCGACCAAGAGCCTGGTCGACCGCTGCATACAGGTCGCTTGGCCTCCTTGCTCCCAATGCCTCTGTTGGTCTGGCCGCTGACATCACACACCACACGCATATGTACATGTCAAGGTGGTGGTGGGCAACCTGCTCGATGCCCAGGCGGCCGCCTATGGCGAGGACGATGAGGAATGCGGACAGGACAGGCCCATCACCTCCGACCCGAGCCTCAAGGTCCTTCCGCTGGACTTGTTGGAACGAATAGGTAAGAGTTCACATGATCTTCATGCACGCCACGCCTTTGATTGACACCAAACTAAACCACACCAAACGACTCGTGTGCGCACAGATAACTTTCGGCAGGAGTTCTACCAACCGTCTTACCTGGGCTGTGTGGCGTGCATCTCGCACGATCACTGCCCGCTCCAAAACGACGGTCTCGCGCAGGGGCTGGGCTTGAAGCTCGTGCCGCTGAGTGAAATATAGAGGACCACACTTGCACACACACCTTGATTGGCCAACTTCGTTTGTTCTGTGGAGCTCTACCCTGATGAGTGCAGGAATTACCTACAGAGGCTTCAGCTCTCTGTTTTGGCACCTGCCCAAGAGGCCCAAGCCAAGGCTGTCAAGCTTTGTTTGTGAAGAGATAGAGCACCTCGCCTAAAGGGAGAGGCTCGAATTCTCACGCCTTTTCGCTGGACCGTCTTCTTCGTCAACCCGACATTTCGACTTGGGGGCATAGACTAGCTTGGCCTGCGGCTCACTTGCATAAACCACACACACCACGGACAGACCCCAATCCACACCAGCCATGAGCGACCTGGCCAAGCCCAAAACCAAGGACTGTACGTGGCCACGTTCAATAAGAACGCGCATCGCCCATTGCTGACCTGTACTTCTCGCGCAGTGGCGCAGCTGCGTGCTGAACTGCAGATCCCCGATGAGAAGGAGAGCCTGGAGATCAAGAGAGAAGAGGCTAAGCTCAAGGACGAAAAGGAGTGGGCCACAGTGCCTAAGATTATGAAGCACTACAACGATAAAGGCAGCCCTGTGACCAAACGTAAAGACTACAACCACCAGCAGCAACCTGGAGGAGCCATGAAGGGCAAGTAGACAGCTGGGCGGTGCAAACAGTCGACGATGTGAATAAATGCCACCATTCCATCGAGTAGAGGACGAGTTCTATGACAGAAGGCAGTAGTCGTAGAAGCTACGTGGCTTGGGCGGCTGAGGGTTGAACAGGCCACGTCGCTGCATGTCGAGGTAGGCCAGCCCTGCGAAGGCCGTGACGACGTTCTGGTTACACTTGGCGCTGGTCTCCAAGAACAGCACCTGATTACCCAGCTCTTCGCTCATCTGGCGCGCCAGAGCAGCGCCTTCTTCGGGTGACACCAGCCTGCGCTGCTTCGAACGCTTTTCGAACCCTATGTGGTTGTCCACGTCGCTTTTGTTGCCTGTTGTGCTCGGACTTTAGAAGAACGTCGAGGAGAGGAGACGGGCGGTTGTTCTCGTGTCTGTACCTACAAGTACCGCGGAGAAGGGCTCGCCGTTCTTGATTCGCTTGACCAGCGCCCAATGAGAGCGATAGACTGGGGACACAATGAGGAAAACGATGAGGTGGATGTCCACATGGAAGATCACTTTCTCTTTCTCAGACGTACCAAAATCAAAGCTCGACCTGTCACTCACCGAGTACACGAACAAGAACGCAGTCGTCTCCTTGGCAATCTGCATGCCAATAAGACCTGCAGCCTACGCACACGGTGTAGTGCTAGGGAGCGCTCACCTGAATGAGGGGCGCGCCCTCTTTGCTCAATAGCTTGCGGCAACCAGATGCAGGGGTGATGATGTTCTGCACACGAGGTTTAAGTTGATGAGGTGATGTCAATGCGGAAGCCTAAGAAGTGTGGATAAGCGGCACCAGCACAACGTCGCAGTCGTTGATCGTACAGCGCCGCGTACACTTGCCGTCTGTCAGAGCAGTAGAAGAAAGTTGTGAGCTTCATGTTCGCTATACTAGCTACTGCTGGCGCTGTACCCATCGGCGCTGGCCCACCGTAACAGAGACCTGCCATGGAGAGCAGCAACGAGGCCTTGCCCGCTCCAACTACCGAAAGAGCACAGTTTGTTAATGGGTTCTCTCTCTCCTGAAGAAGAGGGAGGGACTGGCACTCGCACCCATGCCCCAAACAACCACTTGTAGCCCGATCCCCTTCTCGTGATGCGGTAGAAGGCTTGCTTCTCGATTGACGAAGCGCACTAGTGGATGGATGGGCAACCACGTCCAACGTCAGCTTGCTGCCTGCCAGATGATGAGGTTGTCTAGGCCGTCGGAACGTATCATGGAAGGGATGGGCGAACGCTTCGGCCAACTGCGACTTGTAACTGAGGCGCGACTCCTCGTCTACCCAGAGGAGACGACGTTCTTCAAGGCGTTTCATGGTGCTGGCCCACACGGAATGCCACACAGCGTCGGTCTCTGCCAAACTGTGGACGAGGCTCTTCGTGGTGAGGCGTCACCTCATGGGAGAGGCGCGGTTGATACAGCAACAGTAGGGAAGGGGGGCTTACTGTTTCCAAGCTCGGCTTACGAGCGGCAGAGTCATTCCCACCTCCTCCATCGATAGGAACGAGATGATGTGGACCGCCACCTCGAGCGGCAGCACCCCCACAAAGTCCGCCAGATCTGCCAAAGAGACAACAACTCTTAAACAACAATCTGGACACACACCGTCGTCCTCGAGCGGCGAACCATACTTGCCGGAGGAACCTCTGTCTCGCCCGTATCGTCCTCTTCCCTCTCCATCTTTTTCCTTGTTTGTTTATTTGTTTGGGCCAGACCATCTTTGGGCATCTTTGTCCGTTTGTACACAAAACATCAAACAACAAATAAAAAACATGACTAGGTGATGTTGGTTTGTTGCTTGTATTGCTGTCACCAATAAATTGGAAAGAGGCATTCCAGCAGTTCAAGTCATGCACTCCTTGTGGTGCATGTACTTTTGGAGTCGGTTGGCCTTGAGCTGGATCTTCACCTGCTCGCCGTTGTTGTGTCGTATCCGCCGCTCCTGCTTCTTGCGGGCGATGATCTCGTCGGCACGCTTCTCCCGCAGCACGCCCAGCTCGTTGTACTGCTTCACCAGCTGCACCATCAGCACCGAGGTGCGCGACTCCGACGGTCGGTGTCTGAAAGAAACACAAAGTGACAAAGACACGCCGGATGAGACAGAGCTCTACGGAGGCGTGGGGTGAGACACAACAAAGGAGACTACGACGTACCGCTGCTTGTAGTACGTCTTGTAAGCCCGGTTGCCGAGTGTTCGGCCATTCTGTAGCACCAGCTCAGCACCAGTGTCGGAGAGCGTGATTCTGAGGAGGGAAATGAGAAGGACAACAGGTGAGCTAGATGCAAATCGGGCTGGGAGAGAGGCAAACTGGGCGCGTACCCAGTATCGACGGAACCATCGTCGTTGACCGTGATCAAAGCCCTATGCTTGTTCTCGCTATCGGCGTCCTCTTCCTCATCACCAAAGTTGTAGTACTCATCGTACTCTTCGAGCTCCTCGTAGAACTTGAGCTTGCAGTGGCTCTTGTCAACCTGGAAATCGATGGGGAAAGGCGTCAGCGAGTGCTCCACTCCTACTACTGGATGGGAAGATGCGTGTACCATGTGTGAACGGACAGCCGGAAGGCTCTGGTAGTCCTTGCCACAGTAAAGGCATGTGTAGCCAACGCCAACCTTTTCACCCAAGTAGGTGATCAAGCCCTCGAGATCGACGAGATTTTCGATTTCGGGGATAAAGAATCCAAACTTGCTTCGTGTGTAGTCAAGGTTGGCCTTGAGATCGTTGCTCACATGTCCGTCGAACAAGCACTCCGTAACAGGAACGGGCTTGGCGTTCTTAAGTCTCTGCTCGATCAGCTCCTCCTCAGTCAACTGTCGGATGGGGGTACTAAGATTAGCATATGAGGAATACGATTCGAAGGGGGAAAAACTGTTAAAGGTTGCCTCAGCGAATCTCATTGGGTGAGAGTTTTCCACACATAAATTCGGTATGGTGCATGTAGATATCCTTGGCGATTAAATAAGTTCAAGTGCTGTTCGATTGAAAAGCGTACCTCGGGCTCCGACTCATCGGCAGAATCTTCCTCCGGCTGCGCCACAACTGGATCCTCCAGCGAGATGCCGAGTTCGTCAGCGGCCAGAGCAAGATTGCCGGCAGCGTTCCGACCCTTGCCCTTTGTGACTTTGAACTTGTGTGTCTTCTTGGAAGCAGGGCGCTGCCTGAAAGGTGAACCCGATGTTAACAAAGAGTGATAGAAAATCAAGCAGAGAAAGGGAAGATTTATAGGAGAGCCTCAGCGAATCTCATTGGGTGAGAGTTTTCCACACATAAATTCGGTATGGTGCATGTAGAAATCCTTGGCGATTAAAAAAGATGAAATGATGGAAATGATGCACGTACTTGGCAGCAAGGGCCTGGTTGTCCAGCGCGACCTTCTCAGTTTTGAGAGCCTTGACCTTGTCTTCGAATGATTCCTCGCTCACGGGCGGCAGGCCGGCAACCTTACGCTTGAGGTTGAAGCAATGCCACGGGGCGCGGTAGTGGGTTCGCTGTACCTCCGCAGAGTCGAAAAACATGCGGCAGGTCATACACGTGTATGTGTCAGCCATCTTCTACTCGATATCGATGTAGATGGGTGTGTGTGGTCGATGCTTGATCTTGGCGTGTGCTCTACACGACAAGGCGAGCTCGATCTTTTATGTACAGGCTGTTGTTTGCGGCGGTAAAAAAATTGGAAAACAAAAAGGTTGAGAGACTTCGGCGACTTCTTTCCGTTGTTCTTCGTTTCTTCTCCATTTCCTTGCCTTACGGAGTTTTAGAGGTAGGGCTTGCTCTCTAAACAGGGAGCAGGGAGTGGTTACAAATCAACCCCACAAGGTGCTTTTCACCATTCTCCACCTTTGTTCTGGTCAACTCTATTCCATACATCACAACCAGTCTATACATCTGGATTGCCCAATCATAAACGTCCAATAAAAACAAACCAAAGATTCAACATGTTGTGAAACAAACCAAAGCTCAATGGCAAGGACTTGATGATCTTGCAAAGCAGTGTTGTGGAGGCCAGGTCTGTTCCCAACAAGAGAAACCAGAAATTGAATTAGCTTCGGTGAAGTAGTGCGAGAAGAAAAAAAGAAACAACACTCGGCCACCGAGACGAAGAACCGAGACACAGAGTAAGAAGATGAGCGAAGCCACGACCACCACGAGCGCGGTTGGTGAGGGTAACAAGGCCAGCCATCAGAAAACATGGGATATGCTGGCCGTCAGGCGCCTGCTCACCTCCGTCGAGTCCTCCCTTGACGACCATCGCCAAGTACTCCCCCCTCTTTTACTTCTCACCTTCCTCCCAACTTACGCCAGGGCTTTCCAAACCTTTGGATGGTCGCCTGGTATGGGTGTGTGTGTGTGTGTGTGTGTGTGTGTGTGGCGTATGTGGCGTGTGTGGCGTACCACTAGGCGGTGCAGACCAGCGCCTCTACCTACGCGGTGACGCTGCTGAGTTTGCTCGAGTCGATCGAGCTCAGCAGCGGCACCAAGACCCGCGCGCTCACCGCGTGCTTCGAGGACCCGCGCATGCGCCCGCTCGCCGTCCACCTGCTGGGCCACGAGCAGACGACGCTGCCCGAGGTGCTCAAGGCCACCAAGCTGCTCGACTCGCGGCGCGAGATCAAGGAATGCGAGTTATGCTGACCCTACATTCCATATGTGTGTGCTTGTGCGCCTTTGTCTTGGAATGCTCAGGGTGGGTTAGGAAGAGGTCGGCAGAGGAGCTCCAGTTCTACGCGCTCAGCTTTCCCAAGGTTTGCCCTTTGTGTGCACGCGTTACGTTTACGTTTACGTTTGTGCGCCCGTGTGGGTGTCGCGCTCACGTTGGCGCACTGCGTGGCTTGTGCAGCAACCGTGGGTCGAGTTGGCGGACCTCCTGCACCTGCGCTCCGACGACTTCCCCATCCCGTGGTTCCTCGACTACGTGTTCGGCGCCGACCCGCCCGCGGACAGCGTCGTCGCGGCCGGCCTCAAGCTCAACGAGGTCCCAACCTCCCCTCTTCTCCCTACCAACGCGTGTTCCATCAAGTCGGCCCATGTGCTCATGTGTTGTGTGTTGTGTTCGTCCACACAGGAGAACGTCGGGGAGCTGGCGGCCAAGTACGCCATTCCCTATCGGTACATCCGAAAGAAGGTCCCGCCCAGCATGCTTCCCGAGCCCGTCCGCGTGAGCATCGCGCAGGTACGCCGGGGGAGGCGCCGCGAGCATGATTCTCTCATTCTTCAGCACCACTCGCTCACACGTTCCATTCATTCCATTGCGTGCATTCCTCATCGCCAGTACACCGACCTCGACACCCTCATCTGGTACTACGAAGGTGCGTGGCCTTGCATTCCAATCATTCACGCAATCATACAAGCCCCCCCCCAACGCAAGGCTGACGCGTGATCTCTGCAGAGATCTCCTCGCCAAAGGTGAACCAGATCATCAACGGCAAGCTGGCCAAGGGCGAGGAGCCCAACTTTGGCTACGGCAAGCTCATGGAGCGCCTCCTGTACTTCAAGAAGAACGGCGTCGGGTTCTATCAGAAGCTCATCCCCATCGCCGAGAAGCGCCTGCGGCTGTACAACATTCCTCTTGAGCCTCCCGTCAGGTAAGCGCATCATCCTCCCCCCCCCGACTCACGCGCACGGCGGGCGATGTCGCTGACCGTCGCGCATTTCTTGCATAGCGTGGCTGGCGACGCGTCGGCTTCGATGCAGGTCGCCATCGAGACCGCCACCATCATTGCGTCGCTCATGACCGCCCTCATCAAGGCCGACCTGGTCTTCTTCAACCACAAGCCGCTGCGTCCGCCCATCGTTCCCAAGGTTGGGTTCCTCCCTCGTCTTGCTTTAGGGCTTCCTACTTGGTCGATTGTGTGACATTTTATTTATTTTATTTATTTATATCGGTGGAAAAATTCGTGCAGACCATCGACGACGTGCTGAGCGTGGCCACCTTCGTCAAGGCCAACGGCGCCACCTCGCCGGCGTCGGCCCTGTACCCGATCTACGCCAAGAAGGAGAAGAACAAGTTCCTCATCTTCGTCACCGATGAAGGTTCGTTATTTTCCATTTTTCCTCGTTTATTTGTTCGATTTAATTTATTACTATTTATTAAATGGTTGGACGACAGAGGAGAACGCGCCCTACAAGGACATGTTCTTCAAGGACTTGCTCAAGAAGTATCTGGACGAGGTCAACCCTGACGCCAAGGTCCTGTTCATGTCCTTCATCGAGCAGAACGGTACGCGCTCACGCGCTGGCACGCTGGCAGGGCTGCAGACGGCCGTCTGACCCGCATATTTGCGCGCGCGCGCGTGTGCCTATGATCATCCGCAGACCCCGGCGCGATGGTCACCGAGCTCAAGGCGAGTCTCAAGCTCGACTGCCTGCAGCTCAAACTGTCGAAGAAGCGCCCCGATCTCACCAAGCTCGACAGCTTCTTGGGCGTTCTCTCCGCCGAGGGCTCCTTCTTCGAGACCGGTAAAGTTTAACAATAATTTAATTTAATATTTAATATTTTATAAATTAATCAATTTCGATGGCTGCGACGCGACACAGAGATCACGGCCTACTCGCGCTTGTTTGAGTCGTGCGGTCTCAAGAAGTGCCTGGAGTGCATCGGCGCCAAGAAGACCGGCGGGCGCTACTTCATCGTGTCGCTGTGGGCCACCGTGCTGGTGGACCTTATCAGGCGCGAGTTTGACAGGCAGGAGTCGCGCGAGGACGAGATGCTCGAGGCCCTGCGCAACATCAGGAGCCTCGCCGAGAAGAGCGCCGTGTCGGAGCTCGTCGCCGAGGTCGACGACTACCTCGCCCAGCTGGCCCAGGAAGACTACAACGCCAAGCGGTGAGTGCCCCCCCCCCCAAACTGCACACGGCACGAGCCCACACGGGCAACGTGGTGGTGGTGGTGGTGGTGGTGGTGGTGGTGGTGGTGGTGGTGGTGGTGGTGGTGGTGGTGGTGGTGATGCTGATGATGATCTGTGGCAGGGCCAAGAAGGAGGTCATGCTGGCCGAGGTGCCCAAGTGGGAGGCCAAGTACAGGGACCCCATCAACAACGCGTTCAAGCCCAAGGGCGCCGCGATCGAGGGGGCCCTGGCCGACCTGGACGACGACCGCAACACGGCGCTCAACCCCCAGGTCCCCATTTACAGGCACCGCTTCCCCCCTCTCCCCTGTCCGACACGTGGTCTCGATGCCAACTCTGATTTGTGGTTGTTGCGGGGGGGGGGTTTGGGTGGGCTGCAGGCTGAGCGATGAGATACTGATCTCGGTGTTCTCCAACCTGGACATGATGGACCTCCGAAACGCCGGCCAGGTGTCGCAGCTCTTCAGGCGGGTGAGCCACGACAAGACTCTCTGGCCTATCCTCACCGGCGAACGCGGTACATTTATGA
This sequence comes from Acanthamoeba sp. SK_2022b, assembly GCA_027943245.1. Classification (NCBI taxonomy): domain Eukaryota; phylum Discosea; order Longamoebia; family Acanthamoebidae; genus Acanthamoeba; species Acanthamoeba sp. SK_2022b. The sequence continues at coordinate 22,318 of JANDJZ010000681.1, read as the reverse complement.
ACACACGCACACGCACACACACACACGCACACACACACGCACACGCACATGCATACGACAAATGGTGTTCGTGCGGTCTCACGTTTGGAGGGTCGGGCAACGCAGGCGCCGGCGGTAAGAAGAAGCTGGACGTCGCCTTCTGTGTCGACAATACCGGCAGCATGGGCAGCTACATCAAGAGGCGCGCCCCCCCCCACCTCACCTCCATTGTGCCTGGAAGGAGGCTGACCCGTGTGTGTGTGTGTGTGTGTGTGTGTGTGTGTGTGTGTGTGTGTGTGTGTGTGTGTGTGTGTGTGTGTGTGTGGGCGTGTGCAGTGCGCAGCAGAACATCCTGAAGATCGCCGAGAAGATCACCAAGCTCGGCGACGACGGCGGCTGCGACTTCCGCTTCGGGCTCGTGGCCTATCGCGACCACCCGCCGCAGGACACCAGCTTCGTCACGCAGGTCTACAACTTCACCCGCGAGTTCGCCAAGATGAAGCAGTCCGTCGTACGCCTTCCTCCCCCCAAACCCAACCCACGTCATGCTGACGTCACCGGCTCACCATCTCCCCTGTCGCGACCGGAAACCAAGGACCTGATGTCGGCGTCGGGCGGCGGCGACGGTCCCGAAGAAGTGGCGTGCGCGTTCCACGACGTGCTCAACCTCGAGTGGCGCGCCGACGCCACCAAGATCTGCATCTTCATCACCGACGCTCCGCCGCACGGCTTGGTGCGCGATTACCCCCCCCCCCTTCCCTCTACACGCGCGGGCCGCGACTGACGCTTCTTTGCGTGGCGCGAGCAGGAGTCGTCGGACGGGTTCCCGCATGGCTGCCCCAAGGGCCGGGACCCCATCGTTCTTGCGCGACAGATGATCCAAAAGGGTGCGAGACTCTTTTATTTTATTTTATTTTATTTATTTTTCAATGTTGTTTATTTTTTATTTTTTAATTTGTTTTTTGTTGGATTTGGTGATGCGTGCAGGCATCGTGATCTACTCGGTGTCGTGCGAGCCGGACATCGGCCACTATAAGTTTGCGCGCGACTTCCTAAAGGCCGTGGCCGACATCACCGAAGGCCAGTGCATCTCGCTCGCCGTACCTTTCCCTCTCGCAAACGCAAACGCAAACGCAAACGCAAACGCAAACGCAAACGCAAACGCAAACGCAAACGCAAACGCAAACGCAAACGCAAACGCAAACGCAAACGCAAACGCAAACGCAAACGCAAACGCAAACACGGGCGGGCGAGTGCGCATGACTGAGGGTCAACACGGTGTGCGTGCTTCCCACGCCAGAACGCGGCCCGCCTGGCGGACGTGATCACGGGCGGCGCGCAGGAGCAGCTGGCGCTGGAGGAGCTGAAGCCGCAGGTCAAGGCCGAGCTGGAGCTGCTGCCGCCCGACCTGTCGCAGGAGGAGGTCGTGTTCCACGTCACCTTTGCCCTCCAGAAGAAGGGCGTCAAGACGGCGCAGCTCAAGGTCGACACCGTGAGCGCTGCCGAGGCGCCCTACGCCGCCGAGATCGTGCGCTGCTCCACGCTCAAGGTACACGCGCCCACGCCCACGCCCACGATGGCGCTCGCTCATCGCCAAACCCGTTCGTCGTCGTGGGCGTGCGCAGGAGGCAAAGGAAAAGCTCACGAAGCTGGCGAGGACGGCGCCGGCGACAAAGAGCGGGGCGAGCTCGTCGTCCGGGGGCGGGGACGTGGACGTGGCGCAGGAGCTGATCACCGCCGCTCAGGTGGCCCGCATCATCGCCAAGATCAGCAAGGAGGAGGGCAACTAGTAGTAAACACACATGCGTGCAACGCCGCATGGGCCGTTGTCGGCGTCACGCAACGTCTGCGTTCATGTATCATTTCTCACGAAGAATCCCAGCTTCTTGCTCTCTGCTGCGTCCTGCCCACCGCTCGCTCCAGGCGGGCGCATCTCCCCGCGGCGGTGACACATCTCCCGCCGCCGAACGGCGCTCTTTGCTAGTCGTCGAATTTGAGCTTGCGCAGGTTGCTGGTGGTCGGACCAACGGCGAGAGCCAAATAGCCAGCTCAGAGCCTTGAACAAACTCGTTACTCCCCCAGCTCTGTACACACACACAACAAGCCACACGAGCATGTCGAGGCTATGCCTCACGTTGGCGGCGTTGACCATCGCAGCGCTATGGTGCGTGGCGTTGGGCCAAGGGCCGTGCCCATCGGGCTTCTGGCCGGACGCGAGGGGCTGCTGTCCGCAGCTGTTCAATGGCCTGCCGTATTACCGTGACGGGCGCGGTTGCTATCCCCGAGTGTTCAACGGCGTCGCCTACTGGCCCGACGGCGTCGGGTAAGCTGGTGGTCTGCAGTGCATGTGCCTGGTTTGTCCTCTTTCTCAAGCTGCCCCATGGCCTTGATTAGATGCTATCCCGATGCGAGCGGCCAGTACTCCAAGTCAGCGGTGTGTCCCGTAGAGCAAAAGTGCTGGTCGAGCTGCCTGCGGCCCACAGCGCCCACCCCCACGCCTACTCGACCGCCAATCGTGGTCGAGCCCACGCCCGGTACCAACGCACCTGTGCTCAGGTCATGACAGAGATCGGGTTCCATGACATGGCTCACTCCTTGGTGTGGGGTGAAGAGGCGAGAATCATGTGTGGCAACAGCGGGTTGGGTCCCGACGAGAACGGGTGCTGTCCTCGCGTGGTGGCCGGCGTGCCGTATTACCGCGACAGGCGCGGGTGCTACCCGACCCTCATCCCGGCGGGCGTGCGCTACGCCGACGGCGAGGGCTGCTATCCCGACGCCAAGGGCCGCTACCGCGATAACGTCCTGCAAGGCGGCGGCGTGGTGCAGCCGTGTCCTGAGGCCCAGCTATGCTCGTCAGCGTGCGACGCGCCCGAGACCGTCCTCGCTCACGCCTTGCTCAGGACATGAGCAAAAATATAAAAATAAATAAAAATAAAGCAAATAAAAATGTGGTTGGGATATGAAAACGTGTTTAAGCGGCACTCTGATGACGGCGGTGACTCAGAGCCGACCGCCGTTGATGAAGGACAAGAACAGGGCCAGCGCCTCGTCAGGCTGCACGCACGCGGATAAAAGGTAAAAAGAACGAAATGCGAATAAAACAGAAAGCGAAAGAAGAACAAAAAGCGAAGGCGTGCCTTGTAGGTGGGAACCATGTGTCCGGCCTCCTTGACGGTGGCGTAGGTGAGCGAAGGGCCGCCCGCCTGGCCGCCCAGCACCTTGACGTATCCGGCCACCTGACCGTCGACGATCCAGGCGCGCCAGGGCTCGACCACGGGCAGGTTGAGCGCGTCCATGCAGGCCTCCGTGCCCAGGTAGGGCACGCACGAGTCCACGTCACCGCTGTAGACCAGCACGCGCATCGATTTCCACAGCTGTTGCCCGCCACAAGCATGTGTTATTAATTTCTTATTTTTTCCAATTTACTTTATTATAAAACAAAGAATGTATGTGGAGTTATTTGTACCTTGGCGTAGATGGGAAGCACGCTGATGGCGTACTGGGTGTAGTTTAGGTGCGCGGAGCACGCCGTCCACTCGAACTTTTGCGACTTGGGCGACACGCCCAACGCGCGCTGCACGTCCGGGCGCTGCATGTATTGCTCTGACTCCCGCCCGCCCACCAATCCCCCCACGCTCATGAGTCGACCCTCCCCAAAACAGTCGTGGGCGTGTGGGCACGTACGAGGCGCGCTCACGTTGATGCATGGAATGAACGTTTGGCTCCCTGTGTGTGTGTGTGTGTGTGTGTGTGTGTGTGTGTGTGTGTGTGTGTGTGTGTGTGTGTGTGTGTGTGGTGGTGGTGGTGGTGGTGGCGGTGGTGGTGGTGGTGGTGGTGGTGGTGGGGTGTGTGTGTTGTGGTGTGTGTGCACGCATGCGTGTTGAGGAATCGAAGAAACTGGTTAGGGGGGGAATGGACAGGTGGGTACCGACGGAGAAGAGGTCGTGGGCGTGCTGCGCCCGATCGGGTCGAGCAGCGAACGACAGCGCCATCTGCTGGGTCAGACAGCCGCCGGATGGATCGCTCGGCCCGATGCACGGGGCGTAGATGTTGTAGGGGTTCACCCTAGTACACACACACACACACACACACACACACACACACACACACACACACACACACACACACACACACACACAAAGGCACACAACACAACACAACACAACACAAAGTCAGCCAGGCACACGAAAGCCTACCGGAGGAGGTCTCACCTGTTGAAGGCGTGGCGAATGCGGTCCAGAGTGGTCGAGCAGGCCGAGCTCGGATGGGTGAAGTTGTTCTTGCAGACCTGCGCAGGCGCACAACATCGATCCGTGAGCCTTGGAACACATTCGGAGATGTTTGTGTGCTAGCGTGCTGTGCGAGGCGGGGGGGGACCTGCTGGGCTTCCTTCCAGTCGCTGGTGCTCATCAGCGCGTGGTAGGCCATGAACGTCCAATAGGTATCGGCTGCACGCAACATCGACGACCGCAAGGAATGTGCATTCCATTCATCGCTGAGTCGCGACAAGGAGAGGGCGAGGGAGGGCCAACGAACGTTCGATGGTCCAGTCGGTGGACGGGTTGCCGGCCATGAAGCCCTTGAGGTTGACGGCCCTGCCCTCGGGTCTCTCGAACAGCTTCTCGGCCAGCTGAGGCACGTAGTGCCCCGCATAGGACTCGCCCGCCACAAAGAATTGGTTCTATGTGATCGCATGTGCGTGTGTGTGCGTGTGTGTGTGTGTGTGTGTGTGTGTGTGTGTGTGTGTGTGTGTGTGTGTGTGTGTGTGTGTGTGTGCATCGGGTGAGTTGGTGGCGGTCCGAGCGTGGAGGGAAAGGGAGGCCGCGCACATGAGCAAACTCGGGGAAGAGCTTGAAGAAGCCCAACACGAACTGGAAGTTGTCCTCCGCGGCGTCGTTGTCTCCTGTCGTGTAGTTGCCTATCAAAAGACGCGACACGCAAAATCAGAGATGAGAGAGAGGAGTGCGAGCAACACGCAATACACGGACCGTCCTCGGCATAGGAGAACCCGACTCCGGCAGGCGACTCCACGTAGATGATGTTGGCGACCTATTGCAGGACGGGATAAAAGGACAAGCCAATCAGGGCACGATCGAAAATGCTGAGGTCAACTCTGAAGAGGTTAGACCGCACGGTGTTCCACGACTGGAGGTGCTTGCGCAGGGTGAAGGCGTCGTCCTCGACTCGGAACGGGCCGTTCTCGGTCAACAACGCAAAGATCGAGCTGCAGCCTGGGCTCTCGCCCACAACCACGCTGTCCGGTTGGCGCGTGTGTCACAGCGACGTGCACAGGTGGGGGAGGCGGAGGCGCACCGGGTCCGCCTGTGAGCCACAGCACCACTGGGTCCTGGGCCGGGTTCCTTTGGCTCTCCACAAACCAGTAGAACAGATGACGTCCGCTCGACGGCCGCACGTTCACGTACCTATAGGTAGAACTCCACGTTTTAGTGATTGCCGCATTGATAAAAATGACTATAATTAATGATAATAATAATAAAAATAATAAAAAAATGAAAGCGAAGGTACCCGGTCCACTGGTTGAAGGCGGGCACGTGGGTCAGGCCGGGGAGCAGGCCGAGCTTGTTTCTCGTGTTGCCCTGCCCCGAGCCGGAAAGGGAAAGAAAAGGGAGACCTCAATCAAAAGGTCCCTCAAATCCAAAGAAAGAGGTAAGCGCTCTTTGCAGGCCTTGTTTGTTTACCTGCGCAGCGACCAGGGTGGCGCTCACGAGAACGGTCAGTGTCAGGGCGGTGATAGCTGCAAGCCCACTGCAATGGCGCTGCATCTTCATGTCGGGTGGAACGTTCAGGCTCTTCTGTTGGCGCTGTCGCGACAGGCTTTGTTTTCGCCGTTATCACCCAGCGCGGCCGGAGCTTGCCCCTGACGGGACATCACACCATCATCGTCACGCGGAAGCTCTCCTGTGTTGCAAGAAACCATCAAGTTGAAGATGAACAAGAAGGAGAAGAGCAACATGTACGGCAGCTGGTTGGTGTAAAGGTGTTTATTGGGCCAAGCCCAGAGTGGAGAGACGTGTTCAGGTGGAGGAGGCCATGTTGCCGGCGTTCAGGATCTCGATCCAGTAGCCGTCGGGGTCGGTAATGAAGGCCAGACCCTTCATCTTGCCATCGTTTGGCTTCTTCACGAACTTGACGCCGAGAGCCTCGAACCGCTCGCACGCTGTTGGAACGGGAGAGGGCATGAGCCCAACCTAACAGTACACACACATCATGCACACACACACACACACACACACACCAACATCACACACGCATCCACGACACTGAAGAGCTACGCACCCTTGTCGACGTCGGGCACAGAGATGCCAATGTGGCCAAAGCCTTGAAGTTGTAGCAGTGCAGAAGAGCAGGAGATGTGAGTGCGAGACTATGGGCTGGTGAATGTGTCAGTGCAGGAAGTGGTACCGCGCGGGTCAGAGTTGCCGTTGTGGTACTTGGAGTCGTCCGACTCGGTGCCGTGGTTGTGGGTGAGCTCGAGCGTGGCGGGTTGCTGGAAGAGCCACCTCGTGCGCTCGGTCTCGTCGGTCGGGATGGCCGACTCGTCGACGTAGCCCATGAAGTAGAGCGAGAACTTCATGTCGGGAAAGTGCAGCTGCTTCAACAACCTGCGCACAGTTGCCCACATCAATACGCGATCTCGAATCAAGAGCAATCAATAGAACAAGTCGGGAGGGGAGGGTACCGCATGCCAAGAACTCGGGAGTAGAAATCGAGCGACACTTATCATGGTCTGCTGAAAGATGTAGTCCTTGGTCGCCTCATCGCGAGTCGTGCAATAGCCTTCCGGTACCTGCGCTGCCATCTTGGTTTGGTAGATCCAAAAAACCGGGGTAAACAAAAACTGTTGTTTTGTTGTGTCGACGTTTCCGTCGAGCAAAGGAAAATCTGTTGGTATTTTAGCACAAGGTTGTCTGCTGGGCTGTCTGTTTGTCTACAGTCTGCCTCTTTCTGGCCACGTAGCCGAGGGCATTGCTGAGCAGTCGCGGGATGTCGCTGTGCGGCGGGTACCATCCGCCCAGCCTCGGGTCGTCGTTGCTCACCGGGAAGAGGTTCACGAATACCGTTTTGCCCCACCCCTGTCCGTCGTCCTCATCCTCCTCATCCTTCTTGACGTGCACCACCCCCTCCTTGGTTGGGGCGTCACGGATCGGCGACTGCGCATCTTCATCGTCGTCCGAAAGTACGGAGCTCCAGTCGTTCTTGGAAGCGCTGGCGGCGTCGGCCTCATCGGCGGCTGTCACCGGCCGCTTGGCATTGGCGCGGTTGGCCTCGGAGTCGTACAGCACCACCAACGGCGGACCATCAGCTGATCCATGACAACGCTGTGAGTCACATGATCATTCGCGCGTGCGTATGTTGTGTGTGTGTGTGTGTGTGTGTGTGTGTGTGTGTGTGTGTGTGTGTGTGTGTGTGTGTGTGTGTGAGAGAGAGAGAGAGAGAGAGAGTGCGTGGATACACACCATAGCTCGCCACGACGGCGGCGCCCGGTCGCGGTTTGGTCTTGCAGCGCGCCGTGTCCCGGCCGCTATCAATCTTGACCCTACTCTTACGAACACCGTGCATTATCGGATGATCGCTTTTACGGCCCAACCTGGGATTGCTCTGCGCGTGTGTGTACGTGTGTGTGTGTGTGTGTGTGTGTGTGTGTGTGTGTGTGTGTGTGTGTGTGTGTGTGTGGAAAACGTGAGAAAGAGGTGGACTGGTGGCTGGGGTGAAGGGGTAGGTTGCCTTGGGCAGGGGCGTGCTGAATGAGGAACTGGGCATGGGGTAGAAGTGCGGCGTCCATTTGCCGGCGAGGCGGTTCTCCTTCAGATAGGCGTAGCAGCACATCACCAGCCCGCCGCCGCTCTCCAGGTGCTCATACAGCACATTTCCCATCGCGATTTGGTTCTACACGTTTGCGTTGCTACTGGTCAGTACAGGCAAGAAAGGCTCACTGTGCATGCGCGTTGTGTGTGTGTGTGTGTGTGTGTGTGTGTGTGTGTGTGTGTGTGTGTGTGTGTGTGTGTGTGTACATGTTTCGAAGGGGCCGTGGCATAGATGAGGATAATGGAGCTGAAGCCTTTAGCCACGTTGGGCGTAAAGGGCACACACTTAAAGCCCTCACTATCCATCCTGCTGCAATTGTCTGTACCGGTAGCGAGGAGCGCCACGCACGCACGCACCCAACACACACACACACACACACACACACACACACACACACACACACACCACACACACCACACACACCACACACACCACACACACACACACAGAGAGAGAGAGAGAGAGGCGAACATGTGGCCGAGGAGTGAGAAATGGAAAGGAGAGGTCTTAGTGGGTGCGCGGTTTCTCACCCTCTAAGTCGGGATGGCAGATGCGTATGTTGTTGATGTTCTGCGTTCTCAGCTGCTTGCACAGATTGATGTCGTACCGACATGAACCGCCGTGATGCGCCATCACCAACACTTTGAACGTCTATGCGTGCGTGCGGTGCATGTGTGTGCGTGTGAGAGTCGCGCTAGGCAGACCAAGCGAGGGACATGGCGTACGAGACGGCGTATGTATTCGCGTTTCCATTCGATGGGATGGGAGCGGCTGATGGCCTCGCGCACGGTCATCCCGGCATCGAGCAGCCACAGCTGTTCCCACTGCCGTCGCGTGTCCGTTGCAGCTTCCTCTTCCTCTTCATCGGGCTCCTCCGTGCTCATGAAAAAAGGGTCTCCGTCGTCCTTCGTCGGCTGTCTGCTCAGCTGGCGACGAAATCAACCAAATCAGAAAGTGTAAAATTAGGAAGTGAATTGATTTGATTTGATTAAGAGAGGCGAGGGGAGTGGTACGATGAGGCGATGGTAGAAGGAGGACCAAAGATGGGGGTGCTCGGCGAGAGCATAAGCCTGCCTACAGACCGGCGCGAATGACAGGCACACGTCGCGAGGCGTGAGGTATTCGAGCACCACAATGCCCAGCTCCACTGGCAGCACGTGAAACAGGAGTGCCGTCGCTGCTGGAGACGACGAATCTTCCATCTTTGTCTAGTTGTCTTACGTTGAGGTTGAGCCTGACGTTGTCGTGGCGGCGTGATTAAATAATAAATAACATTTGCTGTTTTTGTTCAAACACAAACCAACACTCGCTCCTGCCTCAGGACGGGCGGAAGATGAGGTGGGGCCTCTGTTGAGCCACAGTGAGGATGAACTCACCGAAGAGGGTGTTCGCCCAGGCGAACCAGGCCCTGGTGAACGTGCTCGCATCGCCCTGGAGACAGCACCACCGCAAAAACAGTGCGCGCGTGTCAGTGAGTGGACTTGCCGGACGGCGGCCACCATGCGTGGGCCTACCTTCCAGAAGCTCTCGTGCATGAAACCGGTGCCCCCGGTGGTGAGCTTGAGCATCTCCAGACAATTCTTGACCTCATCATCGCTGGTGCTGGTGAGACCCTGCAGCAACGCGCCACAGGTTTGTATGGAGTGAAGGAGTGAGCGAGCGAGCGACTCGCTACACACGCCCAGCTCATGTCTCGAGCGCCAGGCCCTTACCCGAATGATGATGGACATGGGCCAGATGTAGCCGCGCCCAATGTGCGGTCCGCCGATGCCTGCAGAGCCGAGAGAGAGAGAGAGAGAACGTGAACATAACGCGGCGCGCAAAAATAAAAACATACAAGATAAATATAAAACAAATAATCAAAACAAATATATAAAAGCGCACCTCCAGGCAGCGGTCCGAGCGACGAGGTGAAGTAGTAGGGGTTGTCCGTGGACAGCACGAAGCGGCGCGTGTTTTGATAGATGGGGTCCAAGGCCGGACAGAAGCCCAAATAGGGAAGGGACAGCAGAGACGGCACGTTGGCGTCGTCGATCAGATACGCGTTACCGAAGCCGTCCACCTGCGCAAGAGAAGAAGGAACACGGAACGGGTTTGATCAGTGTTTCCACGACTTGCACACTGGGCAGGGCCTTGTGTGGACACGCACCTCATAGGCAAACATCATGCCGTACTTGGGGTGGTTGACGACTCCGTGCTTGTAGATGGCGTCGTTGATCTCGGCGCTCAGCTTCTGCGCCTTGGCCGCGAGCTCGGGAGCGACTGTGGTCAAGAACAACCACACATTATCACCCCACTTCTTGCTCGCTCACAGCAGTCGATCGGGAATGCGGGTACCGTTGAGAGCGCGCAGCATCGACGACAGATCCCGTAGCGACACCACCGCCATTGCGTTGGCTGCGATCTGTGCGCGTTGTCTCCCGTGAGTCGTCATGCGAGTCCACGGGGGGGCCGTGTTAGGGAAGGTACCGGGAAGAGGTACGTCGAAGCGTCGTCCGACGGCCGGAATGGACTCTTGCTCATACCTACGCGAGCGCCACTTGTGAGTAATGATTTAATTTTTTGTTAAAAAAAAAAAAAAAAAAAAAAAAACAAGACACAGCAAAGCCAAAGCCAAAGCCAAAGCCAAGAAACGGTACCGGTCCTGCGTGCCGGGGCACCCTTGCCGTGCATGAGGGTGTCGGTCGGCTGCTGGGTCAGTCGTTGGAAAAAGTACCGAGGCGGCGACGGCTCTTCGTCCGAACCCTATAAAACATAAGGAGGAGATACGTATCAATCAGTTGAGAGGAAAGAGCGACGAGGCAAATAGAGAAGTGTACTCGCTCACCTCCTGCATTTCGGTGATGACATTTACGATGGTGCTCATGGCCTTGAGCCATTCGGCGTTGAACGGAGTGGCGTCCTTTGTGAGATTGTAGTACTGCGTGGAGAGCTTCATCACTGCACACAATATGATCAGACGAGGTTGAGCTCGTCCAAACGCGCACTACTGTCTGATGGACCCACCACCTCAAAAGATAGACGTACCGGCGCAGAGGGAGTCGAGTTCATACTTTCGCTCGTGCAGGTAGAGCGTCATGGCGTCCAGGGTAGTGCCGAGGAATCCTATGCGGCATCATAAATTGTAACAAATACACAAATTATTCTTCTATTTCTACACCTAGCTTGCGTTCTGATATTGTATGTACCAGGCTTGGTGGTCGAGTCGGACATCCACGGGGAAGGAATAGAGAGGTCGTGGTTGAACGCGTTCGCATAGGCGTCCAGCAGCACCGAGAAGACCTTTAATCCAAGAAAGAATTAAAAAATAAAATAAAAAATAAAGTATTGGGCATCTCGAACTCGTTAAAATAAAGAATAAGTAATAAAATATATTATGTGATACCCACCTGTCTGTTGATGACACCATGCAGCATGTCCTTGATGCCCGGGTCTTGCCTCACGAAGTTAAGGTACGGCAACACCTGCGAGGAGAAGGTGGTGAGTCGAGAGCGAGGTGGAACAAACTGAGACGGTGTGGGCACAGACAGAAGAGAGACACCGAATCGGAGTGGTGTCTCTGGACCAGCGATCCAAGCGCCAGCGCCTGTGCCTGGCCCGTGAAGGCCTTTGATCTAGGAATGCACACTGCGACGAGAAGCAATTCTAGGCTTCCGTCGATGTGACGCATTCCAACCATCACTCCAGTTGCCGAACAAGCGTGCGCACCTGGTTAGTCGAGTCCCTGAGCCACATCGCATCGATGTCACCCGTGACTACAAACGTGTCGATCCTGGCACCATGAAAGGACTTTAATGAACATCGCATTGTGATGGACACGCGTATGCAAAAGCAGCAACGCGAGGGAAGAGGAAGGGGGGTACTGCTTCTTGGTGATGGTAGAGGAGTCATTCGTGAAGAAGACCGTGGTGTCCAGCGTGTTGGGCAGGCAGTTGGAGAATAGCGTTGCCAGGTCCTTGTCCACCTGTCCAACACCACATTGGCCGGCGTACAATCACTAAAACGCTTGAGAATTGCTCCAACACCGCATTGGAGAGAGGGGCCATGACGAAGTGTGAGCGAGGGCAATACCATTCGCTGCGTGTAGTCGGCGATGACCTTGTCAACCGCGGGACTGACGAAGTGCCGCTGGTCAGCCGGCGGCCGTCCCGCGGGCAGAGCAGCACCGGCCTTGGGCGCGTCCACAATAGTGGGACGCCCGCCCACCAACGCGTTGACCGCCTCCTTGCGCGCTGTCTCTGTTGATTTCGCACATACAAACAATAAGGCATTATTACGGTGTTAATACTCACCTAAACGCCATCTTGTGGAGCCACAGAAATCAACAGGCGCCTCACGATTGAAAAAACAAGAAGGGCGGGCTCACCAAGCTCCATGGAGGTGTGCACAGCGAAGACAAGAAGCAGCAGAGCCACACTCCAGACACACGTTTTTCTGTCCATTTTGGTGTGGCAAAAAAATGAATTAATTCGTTAATTTACTGCCTTTTTAAAACTTTCGTTTCGATTTGAGAAATCATTTCGCAGTTCTTGTCATTTTCGTAATCTGTCCCACAAAGACAGAGCGTCCTCCTCGGTTCGCTGCAGCTGGCACAACGCGCTGCGTGCCTCGTTATCGTGTGGATGAACTGAGCGTTGGAGACACGCAAGACCTCTACGAAAAGGAGAGTAACGCTTCAGCTCACCATGGATTCGAGCAGCCATCTCCACTTTCTAGGCGACGCCCTCCACGCCAAGTTGGCCAGGCACTTCTTCTTTGTGGACTTGGAGAGGTGCTACTCTGCCCTTATCTTACTAGCGGATTAAAATAATTTATATTTGTTGTTATTCACATGTGCAAACAGCGTGGGGGGAGTGCTGCACAAGGAGTTGTATCGCTTGCTCTATGAGCGCGTGGATGCCGAGGCCCCGGTGGCCGTGCTCCTCTTCCGCCGGAGCGACGAAGTAGCGTCCACCACCACAACAGTGGCCAGCCACAACAACACCAAGGAGCTGAAGAAGACCAAGGAAGAGAAGCACAAGACCAAGACCAAGACAATCAAACAGTTCGAGGAGAAGTGCGGCAGCTGCAAGAAGTGGATCGTCGACGAGACGATCGCGGGCGACGATGATGACGACGATCACGACGGCGATTGTTGTGCAAAGCGGATCTGGGTGCACGCCGCCACATCGCCACAGTACATGATGTCCTTTGCCACGACGTTCCTCGTCGAGCGCGTGCTGACCGCGGCCCACGGCCCGAGGCAGCCCGTCCACCTCTACTTGGTGTCCAACGACGACGACGCCACGCGACAGCTATCGAGACAGCTCAAGGGCCTCGCGTGGGCGCTGCCAGGCGCTGTTGCGGAGCGACGGCGCAGCGAGCGAGCGGTAGCAGGAGGCCAGGTCGTACGTGAGGAGGAGGACCGCGAGCCGCCGGTGAGCTTCCATCGACTCCGAGTCGATCGCGCAGGCGTGTGGGCCAAGCAGGCCGGAGCAGAACGCATGCGCGAGGCTGGCTTGCTGGCCCAGGCCCGAGTCGCAGCGGACAGCTCGGCAGCGAAGCCCACGGGCCTGATCGATGGGCGCTGGGAGGTCATCAACCCGCTCGCCTTCTTCCACGACGCGCCCGACGAGGCCAGCGGCTGTCAAAAGAACGAAGCGACGGCCAACGCGCGCACGACGCGACAAAGAGCGAAGCGTGTCGACACTGACGAGGAGGTGTGGCTCAAGGAGAAGGACATCGATGCAGTCGTGCGGCGCGTCAAGTATCGCCTGTGGGACGAGCACGAGCGAGGGATCGTGCTGCCCCGCACCCTGCACGACTTGCGCAAGAAGGTGCGCCAGCTGTGCGTCGTCGAGAAGAGGCTGGACAGCCATGCCGTGATGACGCTGCTCGAGCGGTCGCGCCTGATCACCGTGTGCCCCATCTGCGGCGACTTTGACTACTCGTTCGACCTGTACAACGCGGCGCGGAGCGAGTCGAAGAGAGCCAAGACGGGGAGCGAGGCGGCAGCGACGGCCAATGTAGAGAACGAAAGCGACGCCGGGGCTGAGGTGCCTACAAAGAACGAAAGCGAAGAGCGAACGGCCAACGCCGGAGAGCCGACGGCCAAGGGAAAGAAGGACCGGCACAGCAAGCAGGAGCGGACCAGGCGGGCGGCGCAGGCCATCACGGTCAAGCTGCTCAAGGCCAAGCGCGAGGACAGGCCAAAGGGCCGCCGCGCGCTGCTGGACTACATCGAAGGCGGCCACGCCGAGTACAAGACGCGGATCGACGCCGAGCTCGTGATGGCCAAACTCGTGCGCTGCGGATTTGTGTCGACACCACCGCGCGAGGGGACGACCCGCAAGCCGGACGCGATTCTCGGGCGCGAGGACATCGCGGTCGAGTACAACACCGACCTGCTCAGCCCAGCCGATCGACGGCGAAGCGCCGCCGAGGAGGTCAGCAAGAGGGAGGCCCGCGCGATGGACCAGGATGGCCGTCAGACAGAGGAGAAGGCGGAGCAGCAAAGGAAGGCGAAGAAAGCGCGGAGACATAGGGCGCCGGTGGCGGCAGTCACGTCGGCGTGGGGCCGCGCCGAGGCAACGAGCGAGGAGCTCGCACAGCAGCACCGGCAGATCGTGCAGGCCGCCGAGGGGCGCGAGGAGGCGCGTGGCGGCCGGGGTGGGTCGTACATGGCCTACCTGGCCGACGAGCTCAGGGTCGCTGGGCGGTCAGCCGACTCGATAGCAAGCATCGATGAGTGCGGGCTCAGGGATGACCTCCTGCGCGGCTTCTATGCCTACGGCTTCGAGACACCGACCGCTCTACAACGCAAGGCCATCGCCACCATCATGGCCAAGCGGTACACTACACTCGTTTATGTTATATTTTATTTTATTTTATTTTATTGATTTTTAACTTATTTTTGCAATTGTGTAGTCGTTTTTCTATAGTTTTATTGTTGTAATGGTTTTTAAAAATGTTCGTTTCTTTACGTGTAGAGACGTGATGCTCTTGGGTGCCAGTGGAACGGGCAAGACTGCGGCCTACGCCCTTCCGCTGCTCCAATCAATCGACCAAGGTCTTCGCTCGCCGCAGGCCGTCGTTCTGGTGCGTGACAACGACGCTGTGCCACACACAGCCAAGTGGCGTTGGGCGGGGCTCCCTTGCTCGCGCTACTCACCTCCCCGCACGCCGTACAGGTCCCCACGCGCCCACTGGCTCATCAGGTCCACAGCGTCATCGCGAGTTTGGGCGATCACCAGGGCGTGCAGTGCGCGGTCATTTGTGGAGGCAGCGCCGTGCGCCAATGCATGCAGAACATCGGGCGTACGTGGCCCGCCTTTGTTGTTTGGCGGGAAATCCGCAGCTTGGCTGAGACTGCGCAGAGTGCCAGGTCGTGGTGGCCACCGCCGGGCGGCTGTACCACATGATCCAAAGCGGCGCGCTGACCGTAGACCACGTTAAGCTCTTTGTCGTGGACGAGATCAACGATATGATCTCGTCGACCAAGAGGGACCAGCTCTACGACGTACGTTGCCCCACCCACACGCAACACACACGCACGCGCACGCGCACACACACACACACACACACACACACACACACACACACACACACACACACACACACACACACACCAGAGCTTACGTGTTCCACAGGTTTTCGCAGCGCTGCCCAGTACGGTGCAGGTGTGCACGGTGGACACAGTGCTGAGCCAGGACCACTTTTATATGCACCTCAAGTTCATGCGCGAGCCCTTCGCCATCGCCACCGACGGCGCCGAGCCCTTCCCGCCCAACGTCGCCCAGTACACGGTCGACGTCGACGCCGAGGAGCACAAGCTGGACACCCTGCTCGACCTGCTCGGCGGCAGCCGGGAAGACGGGGCCGCCAAGATCGATGGGATGGTGCAGTTGGTGGTCTTCTGCAACTCCAAGCGCAAAGTGGACTGGCTCTCGGAGCGACTCCTCGCCAGCAACTACTCGTATGCCTTGTTCTCTCTATTGCGTGGCTGGCTCTCACTCTTGCGACTGACACAAGCCTACAACACCACACGCGGCACACAACACACAACACACAACACACAACAACAGCAACGTCGTTGTGATTCATGAGGACATGGACTCGACCACCGTGCAATCGGGCCTGAGCGTGTGGAGGTGGGGGTCTAGTCGCATCCTCATCACCACGGACTTGCTGTCCTTCGGTACTGTAAGCTTGTGTATTTGCGTGAGTGCGTGCGCGTGCGTGCGCCAGTGCGAGTGTTGGCTGCTGACTCACCGACACGTCAATTCGTTTGCTGCTGCGGCGACAGGTCTCGACGTGCAAGCCACGAATCTGGTGATCAACTACGATGTCCCCACTTCTGCGCCCGCTCTCGTGCGGCGCGTGGGGCGGGCAGGCCGTTTCTCGCGCAAGGGCGCGGCCATCACCCTGGTGGCCGGCGCCGAGGACCGTGCGCGGATGGACCTCATCCAGACCGCCATCCCGTTCCAGACCTCGCCCCTGCCCTCCTCCCTGTCGCTTTAGGCATGCCAAGCATGGAATTTGTCTACAATAAAACAGGCGAGCTTGGCATTCCAGCGACGTCGGCAAGGCAAGCAGAACCACTTGGAGAAGGAGTTGTGCGGTCGTTTTGAACCGCACACTTTCTAGAATGGGTAACATCCCACTTACCCGCCCCAAGTTGACATTTGAGGAGGCGTGGGGAACGTTGCACCTTATGCCGCCCGAGCTCGTCAGCCACGTCCTCAGCTTCGTAGACGCCCGGTACCTTTCAGCCTGCCACCCGCCGGAGCGCCTTCCCCCAAGGCCTTTCGCCGACAGTGCGCGGGGGTCAGGTCATTGTGCAGCGCTGCAGGCGTGAACTCGAGATGGCAGGAGACTGTTGGCGCGGACGACTTGTGGAAGCCTGTCTTCATGAACATGCTCCAGAACGACCCTCTACATGGTAAGTGCTTACGAGGGTTGACGCCACCATCGCTCATCGCCCCCGCTCAACCTTGTGCTCACCCGCCTCTTTGCTTTTGGCCGCCTTCCAGGTTTTCTTCCCAGTGAGACAGATATTCAGACCGGCCTGGCCATCAAGAAGAGTTACAAGGCTCTTGTCAAGGAGGTAGCAGGGCAGCGAAAGGCAGTTGGTGCGTTGGGTTATGTGTGTATGCGTATGTAGTGTGTATGTGTGTTTTTGTGGGCGCGTGTGTGAGAGTGCGTGCGTGTGAATTGTGCCTTACCTGAACAATAGCCGATTGGACAGCGACCCCTTGGAAGGACCAAGCGTGGTGCTACAAAGGTTCAACACTCGACCACTACAAGCCAGGCGCGGGGTCGATCCTCAGCAAGCTCAAGGTCGGCAAGCTGCTGATTCAGGGAAAGCGCCATATCAACGTCCTTCTGGTGGGCCTGGACGCTGCGGGTCAGTTATCCCACAGGTCATGCCGCCGACTGACTGACCGGCTAACCCATTGACCGCTCCCTCCTTTGAATTCACAGGCAAGACGACGCTCCTCTACGCCCTGGATGCCAGAGAGGATGTGGTTACGACCATACCAACCATCGGGTTCAACGTGGAGCAACTGTCTCACGGGAAGCTGTCGCTCACCTGCTGGTGCGTACTCACACACTCACACACACATACAAACTTGTGCAAAGCACCTCACCATCTGGTTCGCGTCCACAGGGACGTTGGTGGGCCTGACAAGATACGCCCTTTGTGGCGCCACTACATGCGGGCACGCCCCTGCCGTGTGTCACAACGAGTGCCGTGGGCGACCCACTAACGTGAAAGGGCAACCTGTACCGGGACAGGGGACGGGCGCCATCATCTGGGTGCTGGACCTGAACGACCTAGACAGGATAGGCGAGGCGGCCCGCGAGCTTGGCAAGTTTTTAGGCGAAGACGAACTCAGGGTAATCTCCCAACAGAAATACAGAGAGTCGCGCGCGCTCAAGGTGGCTGACAAGCCAAGCCCCCTCGCTCTACAGGGAGTGCCTTTGCTGGTGTACGGAAACAAGATCGACCTTCCCACCGCCATGTCTGCGGACGAGGCCGCCGAAGGGTTGGGCCTGCGGCAGGTACGCCAGCCTGCTGTGGTCACGACACGCCCACACAGACGAACTCACAGCATTGCGCAGGTAACAGATCGTAAGTGGCACCTCCAATTGTCCTGCGCCATGACAAGGGTCGGCGTCTTCGAGGGCCTCAGCTGGCTTGCCTCGGCGTAAGGAGGAACACAGTCAGATATCGTGGGATTGTGTCACGGCAGTCAATGATAGCTCATCTGACGATGATGTTTGCACGACGCGTTCAGTACCGGCAGCTTCAAACAGTGTGCGTTTTAACTTGTTTGGTTTTGGGGGGGTGCGCTTGGTGCCTGTCGAGGATCGTGATGGTCCCGTAGGCATCCCGTAAGCGCATCCCCAGCGATTTTCCCTGGCTCTCCATATGCAGGACCTGCTGCGAAGCGAGCGCGAGGCCCAGCGCCGTCTCCAGACCGAGCTCAAAAAGTTCATCCCCCGATTTCCAACACCGCTGCCGCCGAGGACAAGCAGAACGACAAGAAAGAGAAGGAGCAACTCCGCCGAGCAGAAAGGGCACTAAGAGTAGGTTTTGTCTTTCCGACAAGACACAGTTTAATAATAAAGGGTGTTTAATGACTCCAACCAAACCTTATCTCCTGGATGGGAGATTTCCTCCTGGCCAATGGGAGTCTTTATGAGTAACACATAAAGAAACACACTTCCGCACGCCCCAAGCCAAGAACATATTACTGCCCACCATGGCCCGCTCGCTTACCATCCTTATCTCCCTGAGCTTCGTGCTCATGGTGCTCTCCGGCCAGGCCGCAGCGCAGGGCTTCGGGGACCGTCTCCTCCGCACCTTCTTGGTCTTCGCCGAGCAGCCGCTCACGTCATCGGTCGCCGAGTCCAGCTACTGGTATCCCCTCTCGGGGGCGTGCCTCCCTGACGTGGGTTACGCCTATGCCCAGGACCCGTCTGGCCCCACCAGTCTCAACCCCGTCACCCTTTACTTCACCGCCGCCGGCCAGCTCTCTGGTTTGTGCTATCCCGTTGCCACCTCCACCGCTTCCTTTCATATGACACTTATCCTTTCTTTGGCTCTTGTTCTTGCTCCACGTAGGCTTTGGCATTCGAGTTTCTGGCCCGGTGGAGCAGAACCTGATCGAGCGAGGCTTCTGGCGTAAGGTGAGCGGCACGGCTGACTCCTACGAGATCTACGTACGCACGCGAGACCCCAAGTTCATGTGCTCCGGCCAGAAGTCGCTCGACGCCGTGGGCGACCGGCTTGAGATCAACTCCTTCTTCAGCGTGCCCCTCAACCAGTCCGACGCCATCAAGCAGGGTTGGGCGCCCGGTAACTGCATCGGCCAGATGGGCATCCACCACTCGTTTGACCTGGCAGCGTTTGGCCGCAACACGTGGAACGCATCGACATTGGTGCCCGTGCAGCCCATGTACGACGCCCAGCGCCGCACCATCAACGGCGTCCTCTTCAACATTCCCCACTACGAATGGGTACTGGACCATGTCCCCTTGATGATTACGAAGAGTGACCGTTGGGTGGGGTACTGATATCCCGTCCCAATTCGTAGACCGAGCCGATCGGCATGTTCGAAGGTCCCTTCACACAGGACCTGTTCTGCAAGAACTGGTGCGCCGACTCAGGTTGCAAGTTCGACATTGGAATGAACCCGTGGACCACCATACACTTCCTCTTTGTGGATCCCTCGTCCATCTCCTGTACCGGAGCACCGTGTGCCCTGTAAGTGAACCTTTGGTTGGGAGGTTCAAACATACCAGCAACACACTGTATTACTTTAAGTTAGGAATGCATTCCTCCATGAATACAGTGTCCTGCTTGGGAGAAGGAGATGCGGAGAAGAAAGATGCCAACGCCAGGCCCGCACTTCCGTAAAGAAAAAATTCATTTGAAACCAAATGACCGAGCAGACAGGCCAGGGTGGAGCAACACGCAACTAATAGGCACAGCCTCAGTAGTGGCTCCCCCTCTGATTGGCATCTTGCTTGGCTGCCCCTCTACTGTACTGGGAATAGCCGCGCCCAACTCCGCGTCCTCTGCGGCCGTAAGTCGAGGAGCTGTTGCGGTCACGAGCAGGGGCGTTGGAGTTGTTGCGGCCATTGTTGGAACCGCGCCGCTCCTCATAAACCTGAGTAGAGCGTGAACCGGTCCGCTCGCGGGCAGAGACAGGGGCATAGGAGTTGTCGCGGTCATTGCGACGCCGCTCCTCATAACCGTTAGGAGAACCGGGGAAGCGCGATCCCGTCCGCTCGCGAGCAGAGACAGTAACGGGGGCAGCTGAGCTAGGGTGAGCCCGTGTCATGGCCGAGTCAGGGTAGAGCCAGTCTTGATCAATGCGCTGGATCAAACGCGCGTTCCAGTACCTGCGTATTGAGGTCAAAGGTGTGAGTAAACAAGTGCGTGTGTTTTGACTTGTTCGGTAGGGGCGTAGAGGTACGCTTGGCGCTTGTCGAGGATCGTGACGATCTCGTAGGCATCCCGCTCGAGACGCAAGCGCATCACCAGCGCGCAATCGGGTCCCTGGTCCTCGTCTCCCATCTGCATGGGGAGCAGCAGTTGGAGTTGGCCTTTGTCCCCGCCTTTCTCTTTGTAGAACTGGGGCACTGCCTTGCGCGGATTGACCCTGGCCTGCCGCAGAGTCTTGGGCAGCCTCTCTTTGCAGCGCTGTTGAATCCGAGCGATTTTCATGGTATGCAGCTCTCTCGGCAATCGTTTGAGGTGGCTCAGTTTGAACATGTGCGACCAGTAGATCCGATCCTCGGTCGGGGCCAGCTTGTAGTCAAAGACCGAGTACTCCATGCCCTCCGCGTACCAATCGGCACGTTCCGGCTGCTTCGTGGGAACAGAGACCCCTTTGGGAAGCGGTGGGAAGCGGGACTGTAGAGCTGACCATGAACAAAACTTGTAGACGCGCCAGCTGGGTGCTGGAATCTCGTCCTTTGGACACCGAGCAGTGACATGGCAACATGAGACCATGGCCTCGGTTTGACAGCACAGACAACGGATGCGACTTACCTCCCTAATCGGATTTGTGGCACTTCCCAGCTCCTTCTTCCTGGCCGATCCCTCCTTGTCCTCAGCACTTTCCAGCTCATTCTGCTCTTCCTCGTCGTCATCGTCATCGTCGTCATTGTCATTATCGCTTTGTCCTCCTACATTGGCAGTTTCCTCACCGACGACGCTGACACTGCCCTTTTCTTCTTCTGGTGTCACCTCCGCCACTGCAGTACAGGACAAACCAATAAGCGGAGGCCAGAGCCACAGACAGGGTGCTGGGATTGCAAACCGTGATCGGGTGGCTGATCTTCACGCTTAATCTTGAACGGGTCCATCAAGCAGAAGATATCTTCGTCCATGTCAGAAAGCAGGCCGGTGTGCCACAGCAGGAGTGTGGGCTGTAGGGCATCCACCGGATAGTAGCCCCACACCTTGCCCCCCTCGAGCAAGAGCTGCCGAAACGTTTGCTTCAGGTGATTGGCCAACGTCCTGACATTCCACTCTCGCCCCGGCGGTTCGCTCTCCAACTTCACCGCTTCTGGTGTTGGTGAACCGGTAACTCTCTCTTATGAGTGGCCGGTTGTTACCGTCAAGGGTGGCGAGAGGTACCCTCGTAGTGGGGGTTCCCGTGGATGAGCTGGGGCAGAATAGTTTGGCTTGTGAACACTGTGAACGTCCGCCGGGAGCGGGGCGCTCCTCCACCAAGTGGCTCCACCCAGACCTTTTTATGCCACCCTTCAGCAAGCCGATAGTTGACATGTTGGTCCTCAGTGTGCAGGGCCTTCCACTGGGCTTGGGGCGGGCCGTGCTGCGAGGCCTCACAGTCAATCATCAGGAGAGCCCGGCCAAGGCAACGAGAGAGCTTGAGCAGTGACCGTACCTTTTTTTTCTCGAGGGCTGCAAAGTTTGTAAAATTCACCCCCTCTTCATGATGTGTTTTCATCACGAAGAGAACAAAGGACTGTCAGGTGTAGGCCTTTTTTAATATTTTTTATTATTATTATTTTGCTGTGGGGCGAGAGGTATCCGCACCAAGGTCTGCCAGGCTAAACTGTGGGGTATTACGGTCCATCTTCTTCCTCACTGCAAACACGTTCGAAAAACTAATGTCTCGCTGCGTTGCAAGTTCGGCCGAAAAACGTAAACGCTTCATTAATTAATTAATTAATTAATCAACAAAAAAAGGGAAAAAATAAGACAAAAACGTTTCGATCAGTCCATGTTCTCGTAGTCCGAGTGGATGTCGGCCATCTCCTCGAACTCGCCGTAAACGGAGCCGCCAGCGCTCTGGCCGTAGGTGTCGCCCCCGCCCTCGTCCTCCTCGTCGTCCGCGTCAAACTCTCGATCGCTGGCGTAGTCGTACGTGTAGTAGTCGTCCAGCACCTCGCCCGATGGCCCGTACCTGAGGTTCTCGTCTTGCGGTCCTCTCCGCCGTCGCCTCCGCCGTCGGTCCTCCTCACCGTCGTCATCGCTGTCGTCGTTCAT